>LATX02000012.1:0-122391 GCA_001466705.2 Moniliophthora roreri | reverse complement strand
TATGGTGTTTTGGTTAATGTTATATATGTCTAAGACGAAACAAGAACGTTTGTTTTACTCCAGACCGAATCTACATGCAACGACGACGCTTTAAATACCCAGCAGTACTTGGGCAGCGTTACCTACAGGGCCGAGCTGTGCCTTTCCGAGCACAGGGCCTGCAACGCAAGGAACCTCAGCAAACTCAAAGGTCACAGCGGCACCTGCGTTAGGTCGCTAGTTGCCATAAGGGTCAGCAGTGTACTAAAGTGGATTAGACGGGCTGAACTCACGAATGACATTCTGTAACCCAATCCAGACTGGCGACGCTCCTCGGGCTCCAGCACACCGTTCAAAGTGAGGCCACGGGTGTCACCCGTCAAGGAGACGACACATTTGCAGGCAGAGCACGAAGTTTTACCCTTGAATTTGCCGGCTTGCGCTGCAGCGGTGGTAATCGTGATGAAATTTGGATCCGCCGCGTTGTTCAGCTGCCCAAGAATCACTCAGCACCCATTGACTTGATAGTGATAGCAGACTTTACCCAGCCCTTGGTACCCGCAGCATCGTTCATGGGTCCGATTTGGTCTTCAATGACGAAGACATCAGTGGACTGAACGGCACCCGTACCACAATCAGTTGCTGACTTGCAGATCCTGTACGGGATGTTTCTGGTGCCACCCATGAGAACGTAACCTCCAACCCAAACGCGACACGAAGCGACTCACGAGACCCAGCCTCTCTGCACATATACGTCTGGGTGTGCTGTGTTATCATCTTGGGTGTATCCTCTGCCAAGTTGGTTGCCACTTCCGTCAGAGAACGTTATCTGGTAGCAGCTTCCATATTGCAAGCCATTTGCTGTTCCGGTTCCGCAAGCCTTGCGCAACCTGCAAGCATTGTTCGGTTGACTCGGGCAGCCTTCTGAGGGACCTGGAGGAGGCGGTGGAGGCGGTGGAGGAGGAACAGCACATTTCCCATCCTGGATGATCTCGCCTGGGTTGCAACATAAACCGTTTGGCTTTTCACTGACGTAGACTGTGCTGCTGCACAGCACTGGGAAGTGAATTAGCCGGGGATGAATCAGATGGTGGGGAGTATACGTACTACACCGACCTGAGTTTTCTCTTTGTACACCGCTGGCAGGATATTGNTTCTCATAAACGTTGTTTTTCATGAGTAGTTTTGGCCCCAGGGTTCAGTCATGTGCATCTTGTAACAGAAAATCCTCACCATCGTATGTTGGAATCCTTGGAACAATGACATTCCTAACATATCAACAGGGTATAATTTGTTGTCAGTGGTGTAGATGACCAGTTGGCAGCTTGGTGCACAACAATGCATCTGTGTCAGAGTATCCTAGCCAAGGGTTAGTCACTGTTGAGAACCTCCAAGTGACAACAACCTACGACGGAGGCAAAATATTCAGACCAGCCCTCCAGACATATGACGACTGTGGACCTGCACCTCCAATCACCTGGTGCAACCTCAACAGGTTCCTGGCCCACGGGACACTGGATTGGCGGGGCTTGGGCATTTATAGAGACAATAGAGCATAACAAAGAGCTGAGCAGAAGGAGCTTCATGACCGGGGGTGATTGGGTTGGGATAACGGGTTTTTTGCGTGCTGGTTGGACTTTATAGCCATGTAGTCGTCTTTATTAGAAACCTGGCATCGAACCTTGAGCCTCGTTGACAGATTAGAGCTGCTATGCCTGTCAGTATGGCTTCGAAAGGAATGTCGCGTCACACACTGAGTTACAACTCGCATTCTAAATCCTTCCAGCCGCCAATCCTTCCATGGAAAACCAAGTTCTTGAAAATAATCATAAAACAGCTGAACGCTGGAAGGTTTTCATAAGTGCTGACAGATCCTGCTTAAGCCTACCGGAAATTCAGCCATATGAATCTTGCATGATTCAATATTGGAACTCACCAGCCCCAAAGTCTGACAGCCAGACGACAACGACAAAGCAATGGCCCCTTTCCGAGGCCAGTCTTTTCACCTTGCAGTAGATCATTGTCGTTGCAGTACTTGCCCATTGATGAAGATGATATTTGGCTACGGGCCTATCGCCGTTGGACGACATGGTAAGGGAAAAAGCTGATACGGTCGTGACGCCAGTCACCTTGGTCACGACTAGGTGTGCGCGCTAAACAAGCTTTTTTTTACAATCCTAAGTNTCATAAGTGCTGACAGATCCTGCTTAAGCCTACCGGAAATTCAGCCATATGAATCTTGCATGATTCAATATTAGAACTCACCAGCCCTAAAGCCCAGTGAGGTTTTATCAGACATTATTCGACATTATCTGACAACACCCGGCTTCGTCTGATAACGTCTGATAACGTCTGATAGTGTCCTTAACCCGGAATAATTCAGACATTATCAGACGTTATCTGACATTATTCGACGTTTCATAGGTAGCTTCTAACAGGCTCTATTAGGCATCGGATTCCGTCTGATCGTGTCTGATAGTGTCTAGTAATGAACTATATTGTCAAAGTACTAAAATACACTGGAGGTGCTACCGAGTACAACATACATAGCAATGTGAGCGTGTGAGCGCGTGAGCTCTCTGATCTACCCAAACCACCCAGACTCCCACTGTACTGCAAGAGTGAGTAAAACCCTCTGCCCCAACCCTCTGCCCCACTCCAGACCCTCCGCCCAGCTCCAGGAGACGCAACATTGACCACTACCTATAGCACATAGATTAGGAAAAGGATAGTGATGTTCTATGATCGACTCACGACATATAGCTTTATGTTGAAAATGTTTTGGTGCTATCGTCTAGTTCTTCTCTGAGGTGCCTGGCGTGTTGAAATATCTTTAGTTTGCAGACACGGTAAGTAACCAGTATACGTACCTCACCTGCACCACATTCCACCTCTGATCTATGTCCAGGACTCAGCGCGTCATATCAGGTTCCATCTTGATATAGCAAAAGAGCGGGAGGCACAAAAGACGATGACAATAAGACAGAGGGAAAGGGTGCGCTAGTGGGAGGGAGCTGCAGAGATGGTGGTGGTTAGAAAGAAAGAAGCGAGCGTGGGGAAATTCAGGGCACGGGGGAATTTGAGGTGAGTTGTGCACGGACTGCAAAGCACAGGTTTTTTTCTCCTAAGTTCGTATTCTTTTCTAGAATCTCGTTTGGTTACGCTTCAAGTTGGAGGCCCGGGAAGAAGTCGTCAGGCACGATTGATCGGATGGACGTCAGAAAACGTCAGGTGCGTGTCAGATTTTCGTGAATTTGTCGAATAATGTCTGATAGCGTCGGATAGCGTCCGGTAACATCTCGTTGGGCCTAAAGTCTGACAGCCAGACGACAACGACAAAGTAATGGCCTCTTTCTGAAGCCAGTCTTTTCACTTTGTAGTAGACCATTGTCGTTGCAGTATTTGCCCATTGATGGAGATGATATTTGGCTATGGGCCTATCGCAGTTGGACGACATGGTAAGGGAAAAAGCTGATACGGTCGTGACGCCAGTCACCTTGGTCACGACTAGGTGTGCGCACTAAACGAGCTTTTTTTACAATCCTAAGTTTTACAACCATGGGATCATTCTAGATGATGATAGAATTACAGAGTCGTAAATTAAAGGGCTTCACTAGGAGCAGAACACTCTCCGTCCTTCAAAACTTCTCCTTCAAGGCAACACTCGCTGTTCGGTACATCTCCAAGGTAAACCTTTTCTCTACCGCAGCACTATGTAAGAGAAATGATTAGTGCGTAGACAGCTTCATAAATTTGTGTATTCACTCGGCCAATTCGGGTTTCTTCGTCAAAGACGACGAGCTGACGATAAGCTGGGCAGCATCGCACTATATCTAACTTGTCCTAGTTCCGAGAAGAATGAGACTAGCCAAGAATTCTGATGAGAGCAGAAGACATACAATGCTCATGTAGTAGAGACGATCGGGGATTCAATATTCAATTACGGTCCTCTTGCAGCGCCAACCGCCAGTGAGGAGTTGCATAGGCTCAGCACCCGGCTCGCATTCGACCTTAGCTTGCACAGAGAGTAGGAAGTGGAGAGAAACAGCGACTAGAAGGAACTTGATGGCAGATTTTGAGACTTGTAGGGTATGGTAGCACTCGATCTTAAGTACCCAGTACCTGTACAGTCATTCATGACAGTCAGACAGAGAAACTTGTCATTATATTGTTCATCTCACTTACTGAATGAATCATGGACACCCATCCCAATATGCATTTAAGACTTCCGTTTACTGTTTTTTCGAGCCCAGACTGTCACGGAAGGTATCACAAGATTAAGAGATTGGGGGTCCCGGTCAGCTTCCAGCAGGAGGGTACTTAGCCGCTTTCGGATCACCTGCCATTTTTGGTGTATATCAGGAGTGCTCTATCAGGCAAAGTTTACGTGAGACCACATGGCATTATGAATATTTGCGTGGCCGATTTTTGCTCCTCGGTTTTGAACCATCATGTCCGACCCTTTCTCACCGCAATCTCTTCTAACGCTCGCTGATTCTGGACTGACACATGCTCCCCCCACAATTCAATCTGCCTATCGATTTGTCCTTCGAGCAGAGGCAACTGCTCGCACAGACGAGGAGCGCGTGGATGCTCGTGTTGTGGGGTTCTTTATGACGGTGTTCTGGAGATCGAGGTCGCATTTTGGCGACACTCCTGTGGCTCGGATTACAAACGAGGTCAACTCGATGGGACAACCCGCGGCCGATCAGGGGGCTATCATTTACAGGCTAGGCACTCTTTACCGTCAAAATTTGCTCCGTGCATGCGAGTACCCGTCATGTTTGCAAGTCGTACTTACGCTGACGACCTTGGTATATTCCGATCAGTCAGAAGCTCTAAGGGTCCGCTACCCTTGTCTTCGAGTCACCCATCGCGTCCTTCTTTCGATTCCGTGCAGCAATTTATCACAGAAAATTTGCAATCTTCTCCCAAGGACTATCGGACTGCAAAGAAATATGTTTGTCTATGAATTTTGCTTGTCATCTTCGTGGTACTAATTATCATCCTTGTTCAAGGCTCTAGCGCGCGATGGTTTTAAATGCATNACCGATTCTGTTGGTACGGTCAGAGTCATCAGAGCGCCTCAACCAGCGAAATGTAAAGCTCCTGTTCTTTCGGCGTGCATAGCTTGCTGATGTTCACGTCAGACCTACCTCAGGAGGTACGAACACGTTATCTCTTGTTAGTTGGACGACTGATTGGACTCTGGTGGATAGATTTACTCCGTGAGTACGACGCCTTGATGCCTCTATTTCCTTGGCTTATACTGATCCATCCCTCTCAAAGCACCTCTTTGAACTCGCTGAACGTGCTATCTGTCGCAACTCACTTGGGTACGCGTCGAATCATCTGTCTCTACAAAGTGGATCCGAGACTGATAGTGCACCTCTAGCTCGACAGACAGTACATTATCTAAATCAGAAGACGAAGTCCCTCTCGGTGCCGTACATGGTGTGATTCTCAGCCATAGGTATCTTGTTCCTGTTCTTATTTTGTACCCCCCTCATCGCGCTCTCGTAGATGTTAAATGCCACGGAGATATCCAACTCTTCAAAAGTCTACGAGGCAGCTGCAAAGGACGAGCAAAAGGTTGCTGATATGATAGCTACTGTGCTCACATCTGAGAAGGAGAAGGAAGATGCTAGGGCGTTGAAGGGTAATGACGCGGAGGCCTTCATGGATGCGTTGCAACAGGTTTGTCATAATCCTAACCATCGTTCAGGTTTTGCTAATACTTTTTCAGATCCTGGAGGAAAATAACGAGAACAAAGTTACTCGAGACCCAGACTTACGCGCTGAAGCTAGAAAGCTCCTCATCGACCTATCCAAGNGTCGCGTGTATCAGTCCGGACTGACTTTGGCTTTTAGAAATTCTGCAAGGAAGCACTCATATGGCGTCAACTGGAACACAAGTTTGTCCTGCCCTTCTTGGGTATCGACGCGGAGAACTTTCCAAGGCATCCGTGTATGGTGTCGCCGTGGATGGTGAATGGGACTATCATACAGTTCTTGAAGAAGAATCCGAGGGCGAATATAAATGGTCTTGTATGTCTTGTGCACCCTTACGACGACGAGTGGTCGATAACTAATAGTCTTATTTAGCTATTCGGGATCGTTCAGGGAATCGACTACCTTCATTCGAAGAAGGTCGTCCATGGAGATATTAAAGGCGTTAGTCCACTCGCGTACTTCTAGCTTTTGTACTGATTTGTTACTTAACAGTGCAATATCTTGATTGACGAGAACTGCCAACCTCGTCTGGCGGATTTTGGGTTAACTGTCTTTGCGGATGCTACGAGACATAATACCACTGACCATGGTGGAACCATACAATGGATGGCTCCCGAACTGCTATTCTCACCTGGAGAGAGTCAGAGACGAACGTTCGCAAGTGATATATACGCTTATGGGTGTGTTTGCGTGGAGGTGCGTTGACGCGAGTTTGTCTTACTGTTTTGTGGACTGACACTTACTATGATAGGTGTACACGGGCAAACCGCCATTTCCTGATACCGGTGAAGCTCGAGTGATACTCGAGGTCTCTGCTGGAAAGCGCCCCAAGCGACCGAACATGATGTCGGATGCTCTCTGGAGCCTGGTGGAGACGTGTTGGCACGAGAACAGGAATGTTCGCCCTCGAAGTCAGCAGGCAGTCGCAGAGCTGGACCGTATGATAAAGAGTACCAATGCGCCGACGGCATCAACAGTCCTTTTATCGAATCATTCGCCTGCTATTATCTTTGACGTGGATGCAAGTATGACCTTGGCCAGGCCAGAGAACTCGGATAAAGTAGAGGTGTACAAACGTCCGGCGACACCAAAGACTTTCACTCCTTATCGCTGTTTGACGTCCTCTGAACATGCCTCGTTCCTCATGGACCTTCAGCATGTCCAGAAGCATGCTGATCCTCAACAGATGTATCAGAACTTACAGCCTATGCAACAAAGGTAAAGAAACCAACTACCCCAAATACCACACGTCGCTAACACCTCCTTTGCAGTCCCTACCTTGAAGTCTTCTCGGCGCGAATCAAAGGAACAAACTCCATGGTCGCAATCAAGAAGGCTCTTATCGGTCNGGTCGGTGCTGTTTTGGCGGAACGTTTGGAGACGTTTTCAAGAGTTTCTACGGGGATAGCCAGGCGGCGGTTGCTTTGAAGAGGTTGAGGACATTTCAGAATGATCAGCATGATGCAAGGCATAAGATCTTTCAGGTGTGTTGTACATGCTATACCTTGTCGCGTGTATCAGTCCGGACTGACTTTGGCTTTTAGAAATTCTGCAAGGAAGCACTCATATGGCGTCAACTGGAACACAAGTTTGTCCTGCCCTTCTTGGGTATCGACGCGGAGAACTTTCCAAGGCATCCGTGTATGGTGTCGCCGTGGATGGTGAATGGGACTATCATACAGTTCTTGAAGAAGAATCCGAGGGCGAATATAAATGGTCTTGTATGTCTTGTGCACCCTTACGACGACGAGTGGTCGATAACTAATAGTCTTATTTAGCTATTCGGGATCGTTCAGGGAATCGACTACCTTCATTCGAAGAAGGTCGTCCATGGAGATATTAAAGGCGTTAGTCCACTCGCGTACTTCTAGCTTTTGTACTGATTTGTTACTTAACAGTGCAATATCTTGATTGACGAGAACTGCCAACCTCGTCTGGCGGATTTTGGGTTAACTGTCTTTGCGGATGCTACGAGACATAATACCACTGACTATAGTGGAACCATACAATGGATGGCTCCCGAACTGCTATTCTCACCTGGAGAGAGTCAGAGACGAATGTTTGCAAGTGACATCTATGCTTATGGGTGTGTTTGCGTGGAGGTGTGTTGACGCGAGTTTCTCTGTCTTACTGTTTTGTGGACTGACACTTACTATGATAGGTGTACATGGGCAAACTGCCATTTCCTGATACGGGTGAAGCTCGAGTGATACTTGAGGTCTCTGCTGGAAAGCGCCCCAAGCGACTGAACATGATGTCGGATGCTCTCTGGAGCCTGGTGGAGATGTGTTGGCACGAGAACAGGAATGTTCGCCCTCGAAGTCAGCAGGCAGTCGCAGAGCTGGACCGTATGATAAAGAGTACCAATGTGCTGATGGCATCAACAGTCCTTTTATCGAATCATTCACCTGCTATTATCTTTGATGTGGATGCAAGTATGACCTTGGCCAGGCCAGAGAACTCGGATAAAGTAGAGGTGCACGGACGTCCGGCGACACCAAAGACTTTCACTCCTTATCGCCGTTTGACGTCCTCTGAACATGCCTCGTTCCTCATGGACCTTCAGCGTGTCCGGAAGCATGCTGATCCTCAACGGATGTATCAGAACTTACAGCCTATACAACAAAGGTAAAGAAACCAACTACCCCAAATACCACACGTCGCTAACACCTCCTTTGCAGTCCCTACCTTGAAGTCTTCTCGGCGCGAATCAAAGGAACAAACTCCATGGTCGCAATCAAGAAGGCTCTTATCGGTCAACACAGGTCCGTCTTACGACGTCTAGTAGACGAGTTCAACGAGATGCGCTTCCTTCATCACCCCCATATCCTCAACTATATCGATCTCTTCTAACACGATGGTCACGTTTGGGTCATCCTGGAAACCGTAGCAGATCCTCGAACTCTCAAGGATGAGATTCACGATGTCTGTAGACGCACTCAGCAGTCGGGACTACAGGAACCCCATATCGCGAATATCATGCGACATGTTGTGCAGGCTGTGCACTATCTGCATCGACATGGTATTACGCATGGGAGTATTGATTCTGAGCACATTGTTTCAATGTTTGACGTTGTACGTGTCTTGACTGATAAGGACCGTAATTAGGTCGGATCAACCGATTCTGTTGGTACGGTCAGAGTCATCAGAGCGCCTCAACCAGCGAAATGTAAAGCTCCTGTTCTTTCGGCGTGCATAGCTTGCTGATGTTCACGTCAGACCTACCTCAGGAGGTACGAACACGTTATCTCTTGTTAGTTGGACGACTGATTGGACTCTGGTGGATAGATTTACTCCGTGAGTACGACGCCTTGATGCCTCTATTTCCTTACTGAACCATACTCAGCTCCCCTACGTGATTTCTTGAACAAAACTCTCTACGAAACTCCAGACCTCAGGCCGTCAGCGTCAGAATTGTTGCAGGCGAGTCCTCAGATTGATGCCAAAGATTCAAACACTCATCACTTTGCGAACAGGATGTATTCCTTACTACCACCGGAGGCTCTCGTACGGACAGGCAAGGCGGCGCCAACTTGCGGCGCACAGCGACAGCCCCTCATTCGAAGACAAGCAATATGACCGTCAGCCGTAGTCGGACTTTTATACATCGTTCACACAAGGAGTAAAAATGTACGAATAGCAAAGAATGTACGATTGGTGATTGATACGAAACATGAAATATGGTGTTTTGGTTAATGTTATATATGTCTAAGACGAAACAAGAACGTTTGTTTTACTCCAGACCGAATCTACATGCAACGACGACGCCTTAAAGCAGTACTTGGGCAGCGTTGCCCACAAGGCCGAGCTGTGCCTTTCCGAGCACAGGGCCTGCAACGCAAGGAACCTCAGCAAACTCAAAGGTCACAGCAGCACCTGTGTTAGGTCGCTAGTTGTCACAAGAATCAGCAGTGTGCTAGAGTGGATTAGATGGGCTAAACTTACGAATGACATTCTGTAACCCAATCCTGACTGACAATGCTCCTCGGGCTCTAGCACACTGTTCAAAGTGAGGCCATGGGTGTCACCCAAGTTCCTCTGCTGTGTAAACGTCCGTCTCGTGCTTCAAAATGGGAACTTAAACGGGGCTTGCGCTGCAGCGGTAATAATCGTGATGAAATTTGGATCTGCCGTGTTGTTCAGCTGCCCAAGAATCACTCAGCACCCATTGACTTGATAGTGATAGCAGACTTTACCCAGCCCTTGGTACCCACAGCATCGTTCATGGGTCCGATTTGGTCTTCAATGACGAAGACATCAGTGGACTGAACAGCACCCGTACCACAATCAGTTGCTGACTTGCAGATCCTGTACGGGATGTTTCTGGTGCCACCCATGAGAACGTAACCTCCAACCCAAATGCGACACGGAGCGACTCACGAGACCCAGCCTCTCTGCACATATATGTCTGGGTGTGCTGTGTTATCATCTTGGGTGTATCCTCTGCCAAGTTGGTTGCCACTTCCGTCAGAGAACGTTATCTGGTAGCAGCTTCCATATTGCAAGCCATTTGCCGTTCCGGTTCCGCAAGCCTTGCGCAACTTGCAAGCATTGTTCGGTTGACTCGGGCAGCCTTCTGAGGGACCTGGAGGAGGCAGTGGAGGTGGTGGAGGAGGAACAGCACATTTCCCATCCTGGATGATCTCGCCTGGGTTGCAACATAAACCATTTGGCTTTTCACCGACGTAGACTGTGCTGCTGCACAGCACTGGGAAGTGAATTAGCCGGGGATGAATTGGATGGTGGGGAGTATACATACTACGCTGACCTGAGTTTTCTCTTTGTACACCGCTGGCAGGATATCGTATGATGGAGGTACCTTAGGAATGATCCAATGATGGGCTTCCACTGAGATGCCAGTGGGATCCTCAACATATGCTGAACGTACGATGATAGATGATAGATGATAGATAGCTGCTAGCGATGAAGTCTTTCATCCCGTCATGTCCCCCATTGCATGTAGTCCCAGAGACCTTCGGGAAGTCTTTTCTGTGTTTTGGCATTGAATATGATATGGGACAGTTCTCATAAACGTTGTTTTCATGAGTAGTTTTGGCCCCAGGGTTCAGTCACATGCATCTCGTAACAGAAAATCCTCACCATCGTACATTGGAATCCTCGGAACAATGACATTCCTAACATATCAACAGGGTATGATTTGTTATTAGCAGTGTAGATGACCAGTTGGTGGCTTGGTGCACAACAACACATCTGTGTCAGAGTATCCTAGCCAAGGGTTAGTCACTGTTGAGAACCTCCAAGTGACAACAACCTACGACGGAGGCAAAATATTCAGACCAGCCCTCTGGACATATGACGACTGTGGACTTGCACCTCCAATCACCTGGTACAACCTCAACAGGTTCCTGGCCCACGGGACACTGGATCGGCGGGGCTTGGGCATTTATAGAGACAATAGAGCATAACAAGGAGCTGAGCAGAAGGAGCTTCATGACCGGGGATGATTGGGTTGGGATAACGGGTTTTTTGCGTGCTGGTTGGACTTTATAGCCATGCAGTTGTCTTTGTTAGAAACCTGGCATCGAACCTTGAGCCTTGTTGACAGATTAGAGCTGCTATACCTGTCAGTATGGCTTCGAAAGGAATGTCGCGTCACACACTGAGTTACAACTCGCATTCTAAATCCTTCCAGCCGCCAATCCTTCCATGGAAAACCAAGTTCTTGAAAATAATCATAAAACAGCTGAACGCTGGAAGGTTCTCATAAGTGCTGACAGATCCTGCTTAAGCCTACTGGAAATTCAGCCATATGAATCTTGCATGATTCAATATTAGAACTCACCAGCCCTAAAGTCTGACAGCCAGACGACAATGACAAAGTAATGGCCTCTTTCTGAGGCTAGTCTTTTCACTTTGTAGTAGACCATTGTCGTTGCAGTATTTACCCATTGATGGAGATAATATTTGGCTACAGGCCTATCGCCGTTGGACAACATGGTAAGGGAAAAAGCTGATATGGTCATGATGGTCACGACTAGGTGTGTGCACTAAACAAGCTTTTTTTTACAATTCTAAGTATTACAATCATGGGACCATTCTAGACGATGATAGAATTACAGAGTCATAAATTAAAGGGCTTCACTAGGAGCAGATGGAAAGCTTCCCTACCTCTCCCCCTCCCCTTTCGTCATGTGGGCTTGGTCTGTGGGACTACAAACTGTGATCTGCATGAGGGAAGGCACATCGGGATCTAGTGTAGTCTACACAAAGTCCATAGAATTGCAAAAAAAAAAAAAAATAAGACACTGTTCCGTTTACTCTACACATCACTGTGTCACGCTATGAAAGATTGCTCAACAACTCAAGCACCTAAACGCTGCTCCAAAAAAAATTGTAACAAGATTTTACCCACTCAAGACAAAAAGAGACAGCCATATACATTCAAACAGTGCCCTGTCTGCCAAAGATGCAACATTGCATGCCTAGCCAGGGCCAGAAAACGGGAGCATGAGGAGAAAGAAAATGCACCTTGCCAAACAGCCTCTGCATTACCAGGAGACCCAGTCTCTGACACAGAGTCCAATAGAGGAACTGATGTGAGCAGAGTTTCACATTTCAACATTCTACATTGACTCACCACCATGCCAAACACTATGCAGTCAGGTTGAATACCCAAATGCTGAGGCCATGATACAAGATCTTTGAAAAACTGCACAAAGTACTCCATCAAAAATTATCTTTTCAGGCTATTATTGCATGGCTGTGGACCCATTGATGTCAGATAGGGAGCATGTCAATACAACCATGATGGAGGTCTGGAAGGCAACTGGTTACCAGTTTACATGTGTAGACATATACTAGCGAACAAGAGTGACTTACTGAATGTGTTTCAGAGTTCATGACCATCCCAAGCTTGCAACTGGATACAAGACACATGCCTGGTGTTCACAAGATGCTAGCGAGAAGAAACCATCAAAGCCCACACAAGGTGTCAATGTCAAGCATTGTGATCACGTTGGGATGCATCGCTTTGATTGCCAAAGCTGTCTCATTGTGATGTGCCAAATGCCCTCTCCTATGCAGCCTGAAACACGTTGCATCAGCATCTACCTTGAACATCATCTGCATCACACACCTTATTATGATGTCTCAATGCCTGATGGTGCTGTTCAGGTCATATGTGACAACATCAAGATGAGCACTCCAAGTTCTCTCGTCCCCCAGATCCAGCACCTCTATTGTAACGTTAATTTGTCTAAGATAAGACTAGTGGAAAACTACCCAAAAGATAACCTCCAAAAGTCTAACTCAGGTTGTTGTGCAAGTGTGGATCAATGTGATCAGAGTTGCTGCACTTAGAATGCCAACAAAACTCTTAGCTAGGTTGATTCTCTCTTATTGAAGCAATCTACTTCAAAGTGTTCACCTCCAGAGGAGTATATATGGGTTTTAAAAGGGTTTATATCCAAACACACAAACACACACACAAGAACACAGTGCACAAAGCACAAAACACAAGAGCTACAGTCCCACCAAAAGACTTGGTAGCCAATATAGTCTGACCCTATGGAGTTCAAGACTTCTTTAAGACAACTACAGTACACAGTGTACTGGAAAAGGTCCTAGACCAGTTTCTACAAAGAGCTTAATCACAGGCCCAATTCCTTTGTTAAGACTCTAAGTGTGTCACAACCTGATACCCAACACAGGCCACACTCCAAAAGCCACCAGAACTTTTGGTGTAAAGTTATCTCTTAGAAAAGTGCAAAGCACACTGAAGATGTTACTCTTTGTCTCTTACAACACAAGTTCATTATCAGATTTCTATCTCTCTGGAGTCACTCAGGACCAATCTCCAGGGCCTGAAGTGAGGAAGCAAAACTGGAATGGCACACACAATTATACACCAAACAAACTCATCATGTATTCACAATCAGAGGGGGCAGAGTTACTTGAGTATATATGAATATCTAGCTGTCCTTATATATGGTCTATGGAATATATCTACAGGAAAATATAAATAATGTCCAATAATTCAGAAAATAATAAAAGAGTGACTGAGATACTAAAAGAGGGAATATTCAGATGTCACAGAGTCTGGTCATTAGGGTATCCAATCATATCTGCACAGGTATCTGCTTTCCAGGTGTTCTGGACTCCTAGATATTTGATTTTTCTCTTTTCTAGGTGGGTCCAGATGGATGGATGAGTCTATCCATTCCGCATTCTCTTTTCCAGCATCCACACAGCTGCCGATGTCTTGGTTTCAAAGCTTCCAAGGCTGGAACATACTGTTCCTTTTCCTGTCTCCTTTGATAATTTGTTCTTGATCTTATCTAGAACTTTGCATTCCTTAAATATTAATTATATGTCTCGTTGTATCTGTAGTCATGTAGCTACACTTGTTCTGAGGTTGTGTTGCCTCTTGTTAAGTAATTTCATCTATTTGTGCCATATTAGAACTCTTTATTAAGAGATCATTGGCTTTGATTCTGATCTGCATATTGAATTCCAATGTCTGATCATTCTGATTGTTCCTTTCCAAGTTGTCTCTCTGTTCTGATGTCTTCTCTAAGTACCTCTGTACTGTATGACTGCACATTGCACTTTGCAGATGTCATAGAAAAGTGAATAAATTGAAAAATCCCATTGATAGCACTTTGAGAGAGCTCAGTTAACTAGCCAACATGTTCGTATGGTCATAGTTAGGTTCCCTACAGGTTTCAGAAGTGATCTGCTTCAGATCTAATATATAGATAAGTCAGAATATACAGCTTAGATGCTTCTGTATAGCATATCATATAGCTCTTTGTACTTTCCAACACACTGTAGCTTCTCTAAGGCAATGACTAGCAGACTGGGCTCACTCTAGTCCTTATTACCCATTATCTTGTGTCATATTAAAGTGTTCTGATTCAAAAGTAATGTAAAATGAATAAAATTGGTTCTTTTCTAGGTTTGCCATATTAACGTGTCAGCTGCCCAGATGCATAAATGTTGGACCACACTTAGCAAGGAACTGTGGAAGAGAGCAAAAGAGCAGCTACCTTCTGTTCAGAAGCTCCTTGCAGAGTATAAAGATGATGTTGATGTGTTTGAGGTCCCTGTGGAGGAAGGAGTTCAGCAAGTGAGTTGGGGGTTGAAGAAGATTGCCAGACTATTACTGGAGAGGAGATTTGTGGTTGAGATTGCACTAGATGCAACTTGTAAATGTTTTTTTTTTTGCTGTCAGAAAAGCATAATACTCACGTGCCACACTTTAGACAATATGAATGCTCTGCATTTAGAGCTATACTGTGTTCTCAGTGAACATGATGGCGAGGGCTTTCCCCTTTCCTATTGTCTCCTATCAACAGCAACTGCCATCTCACCTCAGAAACACACAAATGCATTGAAGAACTGGACAACTCACCTATGAGACAAGTATGGCATCAGCCCAAGATTTGTCCATCTTGATAAGGACATGGCAGAGATTGGCATGGTGCAGCAAGTTTGGCCAGAAGCCAAAATCCAACTTTGCTGGTGGCATCTGTGAAGAGCTGTTTGTGAGCAGCTGAGCAAGAACAAGCTGTCAACCACACCTTACCATATACAATGTGCCTACCAGGAATTCTCCTTCATCAACCCCAACTTTACCCCATACTGTCACAGTGACAAGACAGAGTATGAGGGTGGCATTGAAGACGATCCTGAAAGCATTGTTCCAACCATCAATCCAAACAGCATCAAGGTTAAAATAACCTTACCTGTTGCTCGCTCATCTCCTTTTCCTTCAACATCCACTCTCAAACCCCCACCTGAGGCTGGCACAATGTCACCCATGCCATCTGTTACTTCTCAAGGTGCTACCCCCACTCTGAAGATCAAAATCCCAGTGTGAACGCAACCAGTCATCCATGACATCATGCCTGAGGATGTTACAAAACACTTCATTTCCCTTCTCTTTTCTTCTTCTTTTGACAGCTTTGACATTCAAGCACCCTACAGCGCTAGTTTATCGTTTCTTTACATATGCTTCTTTTTAACATCTGGACACATCCACATTTCCAGTTCCCTTTTTAGTCTATGACATTACTATGACTTCATCCTTTTCTATCTCCTTCTATCATATTCTAAATGACATCGCTTACGATGTCATGTTCCTTATTTATGACTTCATCGACATTCTTTCATGTTCTATTGTTTTCTACTTATTTACTAAACAACGATGTCGAACTAGCAGTTTGTATCCAAACTAGTAGCTACAATCGTTGTATAAGTAGATAGTTTCTAGGTCTAAGCTACTTCAGCTTGACCTGGTTAATTCCAGATAGGACATCTTGCTCACATCGACTGAATCCTCTGAACCTTAGTGAAAGCTAAGCAAACTCAAACTTGATCCTTTCATTGACTTAGCACCACTATGTCATAGTAGTGTTGAGTAGTTGTCATTGCTGCACAAGTAATGTAACAGAGGACAAAGATTTTAACCTCGAGACTGGGGATGTGGGAGATGATGACCCTGCTAGTCAGTCTGCATATGCAAGGCAGGTATTCTGTCCAGAAGAATTATGCTCATGTATTGTGGATATAATGGAAACTCACCTCAATGCTCATCCAATGATACCAAGGTACTCGGCACCCACTGCTGAAGGGATATGCTTCTGGGCAGTGAGGCAAATGTACCAATTCTGTGAAGAACATGACCTTTGTGAGGCATGGGCATATCTCTGGAAGAATTGGTACTGGCCAAAGCAGTGGAATCTCTGGGCTTGGTCAGTGTACCCAGAGATCCTGCACCTGAAAACTACTATGATTCTTGAGAGCCAGTCAGTTTACATGAATATAAACACCAAATATATTGACTTACATTGGTTCTGCAACAGCTGGCAGCAAATCAAGCATGATTTCCTCCATTATTTTCACATGCCATGACTTGACCTCCTGGCATGGGTCTTGATAACCAAGCTGGCACCCATATACTACTGTAAACTCAACCTGATCCTGCATCCCATTGGTCAGTTCCATGATGGGCCATCCTGGCAAAAGGAATTCAAAAGAGAATGGAAGAAGGCTGAAAAGGCATTGGTAACCCACTCTATAAACCCCAAATACAATCTGAACCCTTACTGATGGGTATGCACTTGTCTGCAATTCTGCAAAAGTCAATTCCTGCTCTGCAAACACCTAGTTCAGTCAGTAGAACCTGTCCCACCTACCTTCTTCCTTGAAGTCATGTATAATCGGACCTCTCCTATATGGAAACACCCATCTCTTATACCATTGATGTCCTCAACACCCTCAACAGCAAACAAGAATGTCAACGTGACAATGACAGCCAATAATTTTCTGAATTCAGTTCCCTATGCAGCAGCCAATGACCAAGATGATTTCCTGAGTGCAGAGTCTGATGATGAGCCATTAGTGGATACCATTGGAGCATTAGAGGAAAACCTTACTTTCGAGAAGCAAATGAAAACCCTTATACACAACTTGTGTAGCTTTGCTGATGGCCTGGAGTACCAGATACAGTTCTGGGACTGTCATATGCTGACAACAGTTGTAAAGCGGAGTGCTGGCTTCATACGTGTGATGGACAGCTGCCTTAGTTGTGAATGTTGAATGAATTCAACACAGAGACTGACACCAACAACGTGGGAGGAAGCAACAATGGATGCGCTCTATTATTGCGCTCATCCAAGGCAGGCAGACCAAGGTACATAACACTGTATAACCTCATCAAGCCACTGAAAACCTTCACTTTATTGAACTGTACAGTCGCTTGAAACATGTACCCAGTGTAATAACATCATAGTACCTGAATACTTATTGTACAATGCAATAATAGTGTCTACATGGTGTCTACAGTGTTGGACTTAGAGAAATTGGGCTTGAAAATGACCCACAGCCATAGTTTGCTCTAAGTGGACCGAGCCCACATGATGAAAGGGGAGGGGGAGATGTAGGGAAGCTCAGCTTCCAGCAGGAGGGTACTTAGGGCCTGTTCAAATAGAAACCATGGTTCCCGTTTCCTGGGCTCCATGAGGCTTACACAACTTTCTCATCTGCATTCACAGGCACTTCATCCAGCACTTGTAAGAGCGCTTCACAATTTTCGATGCCTATAGGTACTCATCTATGTTATAGAACACCTACAGATCTCTGCACAGTACATTTACAACTAATTTGTGCAACTTTTGTCAAAGAACTCTGCTAATCTTGTGTGTTTGGGGTGGTTTTTTGATGCATTG
The DNA here is from genome assembly GCA_001466705.2 of Moniliophthora roreri. Classification (NCBI taxonomy): domain Eukaryota; kingdom Fungi; phylum Basidiomycota; class Agaricomycetes; order Agaricales; family Marasmiaceae; genus Moniliophthora; species Moniliophthora roreri. Next base: position 104,488 of record LATX02000012.1, on the reverse strand, counting down.
GTCCATCCCTGAAGCATTTTTATGTAGCTCTGGGTAATTGTTTCTGTCCTTATCCTCTAGAGCATTCAGAGAGATGCTTACAGATTACTTGACAAGACACATTCGTGAGTATAACATATATGAGTACTTATAGGTGTTGAAAAGACATTAGTGCTTGTACAAGCGCTGGACGAAGCACCTGTGAATGCGGATGAGAAAGTTGCATAAGCCTCGCAGAGCCCAGAAAATGGGAACCATAGTTTCTATTTGAACAGGCCCTTAGGGCCTGTTTGGTAGCATCGGGAAGAAACCCAGACCTGGGTCTGGGTAGACCTTCCATGATGTTCACAGACTCCCATCTGCAGCTTTTTCCACACACAAAACCAATGCACAACGCAAACTTCATCATTGACAGACTTTTTGCAGCCCCCTATATGTCAAGATGAGGTAGTAATAAACATGGTACATGAATGTGGTAAAAGAGGAAAATGAATGTGAGGAATACCTTAGGGCCTGTTTGGTAGCATTGGGAAGGAACCCAGACCTGGGTCTGGGTAGACCTTCCATGATGTTCACAGACCCATACCGACTGGGATCCCAGATGTTACATAGGTTGTCACTAATAGTCACAGACCCACCATGCTTATCACTCATCCATCCCATCTGCAGCTTTTTCTGCACACAAAACCAACACACAATGCAAACTTTATTATTGACAGACTTTTTGCAGCCCCCCAAATGAATGTGAGGAATAACACCCAACAAGATGTTACTGAACACTATCAGACAGCATCAGACGTTATCAGACAAATCCATGAAATTCTGACATGCACCTGACGTTTTCTAACATCCATCCAATCAATATCACTTGACAACTTCTTCCCAGGTCTCCAACTTGAGGCATAACCAAACAGCTTGAGACAAACTTAGAGAAACTTGTGCCTTGCAGTCCATGCACAATTCACCTCAAATTCCCCTGTGCCTTAAATACCCCCATGCTCACTTCTTTCTTTCTAACCACTACCATCCCACTTCTCAACAGCTCCCACCCACTCTTTCTCCCATCTGCATGGCCTCTCACCTTTCTACATCTCAAGATCAACCTCAATGGTTCAAGATATAATATAGAAAGTAGTGACATAGCCCAGAAGTGAAATATGGTACAGGCAAGGTATGTGTACTGTTTACTCATTGTTTTTGCGGAACTAAGGATATTTTGACATGTCAGGCACCTCAGAGAAGTCCCAGATGACAGCACTGAACCGCTTTCAACATGTATCTCATGAGGTGACCCTAAAATATCATTATTCTTGTACTAAATGTTCTATGTGTTGCAGCTTGCTGTGTTGTTAGAGTGATGCTCCTCATTTCAAGGCAGAGGGCTTGGAGTCGGGCAGAGGGTTAGAACAGAGGGTCTTTGGTCACTCTTGTGGGTATGGTGGGGTCTTGGAGATTTGGTGATACTTAGGTTGGAGAGCTTGTGCTGATATGTAATAAATTGTATCCTAGTACCTCGCAATATAGCTAATTATATCTGTGATAGTCTACACTAATCTGTTTATCCAATGCCTAATAGAACCTGTCTGTTGCTACCTACAAAACATCTGATAATGTCTGATAACATCAGATAACATCTGGATTATTCCAGGTTAAGGACACTATCAGACGTTATCAGACGTTATCTGACAACACCCAACCTTGTCAGATAATGTCTGATAGCATCCAGTAAAACCTCACTGGGGATAATGAGTTGGACTCACGAGGGGCATGAACTGGGTTGTGACGGAAGAGAACGGTGCCGCCAAACAGAACTTTTTCGCCCGGACACGGTGGATTATTCAGCACCGACACTGGACCAGCCGTACGGCTCAATTTTGGCGTGGTCCGGGTTCCTTCTCGGTGCCACCAAACAGGCCCTTAAGCCGCTTTCGGATCACCTGCCATTTTTGGTGTATATCAGGAGTGCTCTATCAGGCAAAGTTTACGTGAGACCACATGGCATTATGAATATTTGCGTGGCCGATTTTTGCTCCTCGGTTTTGAACCATCATGTCCGACCCTTTCTCACCGCAATCTCTTCTAACGCTCGCTGATTCTGGACTGACACATGCTCCCCCCACAATTCAATCTGCCTATCGATTTGTCCTTCGAGCAGAGGCAACTGCTCGCACAGACGAGGAGCGCGTGGATGCTCGTGTTGTGGGGTTCTTTATGACGGTGTTCTGGAGATCGAGGTCGCATTTTGGCGACACTCCTGTGGCTCGGATTACAAACGAGGTCAATTCGATGGGACAACCCGCGGCCGATCAGGGGGCTATCATTTACAGGCTAGGCACCCTTTACCGTCAAAATTTGCTCCGCGCATGTGAGTACCCGTCATGTTTGCAAGTCGTATGTGTTTGCCTTACGCTGACGACCTTGGTATATTCCGATCAGTCAGAAGCTCTAAGGGTCCGTTACCCTTGCCTTCGAGTCACCCATCGCGTCCTTCTTTCGATTCCGTGCAGCAATTTATCACAGAAAATTTGCAATCTTCTCCCAAGGACTATCGGACTGCAAAGAAATATGTTTGTCTATGAATTTTGCTTGTCATCTTCGTGGTACTAATTATCATCCTTGTTCAAGGCTCTAGCGCGCGATGGTTTTAAATGCATGCTCTCTCACGAGTTCGACGCCACTTCTGTCAGAACTATCCCGGCGGTAAAGAAGATGATGCGCAAGGAAGGAAGGGGATATGAGGCGACGAATTGCTGTCATATCTTCTCAGAGTCCGCTGTTCAAGATATTGACTCTACAGACCCTGCACAAGTAAAGAGGGTTTGTTCTTTTCACTGCACAATTGTCAACTTGAGCTGACATCAGACTTGGACTACTTGCAGCGGGAATACGCGGCTACTGCATTAGCCATGCTGAAATCTTTTGGGCTGAATACGTTGGTGGACAAAATTTTGCAGCGCAGAGTTCACGATCCTACCAACCTCCTTACCATGTCCGCCGTGTGGCACACAGAATTTGACAACCTGCAACTTTGGCTTGAAGGCACTTCGACTCCAAATGAGGTACGTTTGTTGATTCGGCTCATAGCTTATTAAATCTTACTTTGTACAGTATGATATTTGCGTTGCTATGGAGGACTGGTGGAACAAATACCCAAAACATCCTCGTCGGGTGCTTTTCGTATCGCGACCTATTACAATTGGCAACGAGACACGTACTCCGCCTCTCCCGGATCCGCAGATTCTTGCTATTCATGCAACTTGCGCACGTGTAGCACAAATGTCTGGTGCTGCCAAATACATGGATGAATATGATCAGGAGCTTGATAATAGCACAGTTCTTGCTGCAGATGGCTCTTCTGCTGCTTTCTTCAACCAATTATTGCTCAGCGCTTCACTTCAAGCTGTATTGACCCATGCATAAGAGTTCTGAGGTGAGCCCCTTGAATGTTGATTCAAGTCGATTCAAGTTGACTCTGATTGAGAGCTGTAATTCCAGACGCTTGCGAGTCACAAACAACCTCACTGTATTCCCGCAAGTTGGAGAAGATGGAATAATGCAAAGCTTGGGCGTGCTGTGATCATCTATCGAACAGGAGGGTTTTTTTTCTGGGCCAAAAGCGAATGGGTAGCGGTTCGGCCTCCAATTATCTACAGATAATAGCAGCTTTAGCGCTCGTGTGCCTAAATCATGTAGAGAGCGCTGATGATGACGTTCTACCGCAGAATTCTATCATTCAATTTGTGTGAAAACGTCGCCTCGGTCCGACGTTGTGATCCATCTTCTGACTTAGCCATCATGCCTCGAGGCATGTCAGGTTATCTTTTCTCACTTGCCGCTCTAGATGGAGCGCTCGAAAGGTCTTCTCTAACCATGGCTATGCACAGCACAGAAAGCCTGTCCCCCACGACAGCATTCTGAACTATGGCCCCGAGTCTTTAAGCAATCGTGACGATGTCCAGTCGACTGCAAACACCTCCGTCAATTTTGACGTCCTACTTCCCTCAACCCTCAGCGAACCGCCCAGAACTCTACGATCCGTCAGAAAGAGACACATAAATCACCCTCGTCCGCCGCTTCCCAGCTTTAGCGGACTACGCAGATCCTCACCACCGTTGCCTCAGCTTCCCAGAGCTTCAGTTAGTTCAGGTTCCAATGACGTGCGTTATCAATCTTTCTGTGAATCCCATGTTGGCTCGAGAGACTTTCTACAGACCGAATCCACGCAGATACGTCTGTACATCCGTCCACCTACCGATGCAAGCACACCACGGCACTCCTTGACGTCAACTGAAGCACCGTCTATTAGCAGTACGCAAAGTATTTCAAAAGCCAAGTTGGCAAGGAGGGAGCGAAAANATGAGATTCACGATGTCTGTAGACGCACTCAGCAGTCGGGACTACAGGAACCCCATATCGCGAATATCATGCGACATGTTGTGCAGGCTGTGCACTATCTGCATCGACATGGTATTACGCATGGGAGTATTGATTCTGAGCAGATTGTTTTTGCTCGTGGTTCACGCACTGCCCGTCTAAGTAGGCGTTTCTGCATCACAACGAGTAACTGTTACTGACGACACTGCTAGAACTTTGTGCGATGCTCAAGGAAGCAAATACGACCTCCAAGGGAAGACTTGAAGCACCTGAAATCAAGGGAGACAAGGTTACTGGTCCTGCGGTCGATGTATGGAGTTTGGGTGTTTTAGCTATTGGTACGTGACGCGGCCTGGCTCCTCGTTCCTGGGAACTGAAGACGCACGACACAGAAATGTTCGACGGGCTCATCAATCTCAACCAAGAACGAAGTCACCTAATCATGGATGCACTGAACCATACTCAGCCTCCATCAGCTCCCCTACGTGATTTCTTGAACTACGAAACTCCAGACCTCAGGCCGTCAGGGTCAGAATTGCTGCAGGCGAGTCCCTCAAATTGATGCCAAAGATTCAAACATTCATCGCTTTGCGAACAGGATGTATTCCTTACTACCACCGGAGGCTCTCGTACGGACAGGCAAGGCGGCACCAACCTGCGGCGCACAGTGACAGCCTCCAGCGGCTTTCAAAAATGCAAGCCCGAGCCCTGAGCCCGGTCGAAGCCCTACAGTAGGGCTTGGCTCGGCTTTGTGAGCCCTGGCTCAGTCAGGCCTGGCTTCAGGGCTTGAGCCGAGCCCCCAACATCACTAGTCATTCGTCTCGTTCGCGGTATCGTGCGGGAGGGAGTCAGAGGCGGGTCTCAAGGTTCGTATATGCATCTCTCGAACTGAAATGAATGCTTACTGTGGTTCAAAGGCTTCATATTTATCCCAACGCACATCCCAAATCTCGTGTATCGTCTAACATACACAATATAATCGTCGTTTTCTACTTGTATCTTGCTATCCGCACACCAGATGAACGATCAGACCGCCTATTCAACGCCATATTCACGCTACATCGAACACCCACACCCTTTCCATTCCCAACTCCCCCCAGTCTCAATAAAGAGAATACCCAGCCACAAAACCGTGTCTTAACTGTGCTAGATGCCCTGAAGACAGCTCCTAATCCCCCGGAAACACCTTCTCCAAAGAAAGTGGGGAGCGTAAAATGATCATGAAACCTTTGCATTATGAGCTGCAAGACTTTAAGTGTCTTTTCCTCATTACATACCCTTGCCAGGTGTCTCGCGCTGCTCATGTCATTCATTGTCAGAGGAATCTTCAATAGGGCTGTGAGCCGTTACCGTATACGGTAACGGCCGTCAACCTGACGGTAATTTGACGGTGTTCAGCAGACCGTCCCCGTACCGTATCATAGTTAGTCTGAACCTTTGACGGTACGGTACGGTAGTACAGACGGCCGTATACGGTGATACGGTGTATGGTAGAAGAAATGATATTATCTGGCATAAGTTCGGCCTGCCTAATGTTCGCACATGGTAGTGATGTAGTCGGAGGGGGAATGACGGCAAATGTACGTGGTTTGCTCGCGAATAAGGTCGATTTCGAGTGTCCTTCGGGGCATATAATTCACGTGATACTAAGTAGCACGGATGCCATGGTCGGGGGTTCACGTGAGAATGCATGAATTTTGGCCTGAAGAAGGATTCGCAGTTAGTATATAGTGTATGCAGCATGTCGAGATAGATTAAGGATGAGATACGCACCTTTCAGAGTTGAGAGTCCGTCACATTATCTCCAAGCATAGATCATTTGCACCCTTTTCATGAACGAAGCTTTGCAGAGGGTCCAGGACCAGAAGACATGCAACGAAAAGATTGACCAGAACAAGGAATGACGCGTCAGAAATCGTGGGAATGCACTATCCCGTATATACGGCCGTGCCAGCCGTCCACGGTACGGCACTTTACGGTTTCCTCCACCTCGACACCGTACCGTATAAGGTGCTCAAAATCATTGCGAACGGTACGGTACCCGTAGCCGTAAAGCCGTTACCGTATTACCCGTCTGTACGGCGACGGTTCACAGCCCTAATCTTCAACATTAGATATAATGTCAATCCTTGGGTCAGCAGACGGCAGACTGGGAGAGCTGTGAGGGCTGGGCGTCTCAGGGGCTTCGCCTTCGGTGTGTAGCCTTGTATCTGCATCTTCGGGTATGTCTCTCGGGCGTAGGAAGTTGGTCATGGAGTAGTTCAAACCACAGTGCACTTGAATGAGAAAAAACTTTTTATTTCAGAGTATATGTACTAACGATAGACAGATAGATGACATAACTGCATTAGAATCAATGTAAATACACATCCGAAACCTTTTTCCAACCAATCGCCCTGAAATTGTGCAAGGATGGGAGGGATTCTGACGGCGACGCGACTGAGATGTACTTACCTGATGGCCCGAAGACCCCAAAGGCGTTACCCCCCGTTTTTGCATGGAATGGGCCCAGCACGGAAGGTATAGCGAGACTAGTAGCCTCATCGAGTTTTCCCTGAACACATTATGCTCTATCAGGCAAAGTTACGTCAAGCCACGTGACTACTACGAAGTATTTGTGTGGCCAATCTGTGTGACCGGTTCGCTTTAAACCATCATGTCCAACCCTTTCTCACCGCGATCTCTTCCGACGCTCGCTGACACTGGATTGATACACGCTCCCCCCTCAATTCAATCTGCCTATCGATTTATCCTTCAGGCAGAGGCAGCTGCCCACACAGACGAGGAGCGTGTGGGCGCTCGTGTTGTGGGGTTCTTTATGACGGAGTTCTGGAGATCGAGATTGAGTTTTGGTGTAGGCGACGCTCCTGTAGCTCGGATTACAAACGAGGTCAATTCGATGGGACCACCCGGGGCCGATCAGAGGGCTATTATTTACAGGCTAGGCACCCTTTACCGTCAAAATCTACTCCGCGCATGTGAGTACCTGTCATGTTTGCAAGTCGTATGTGTTTGTCTTACGCTAACGGTCTTGGTATATTCTGATCAGTCAAAAGCTCTAAGGGTCCGCTACCCATGCCTTCGAGCCACCCATCGCGCTCTTCTTTCGATTCCGTGCAGCAATTTATCACAGAAAACTTGCAATCTTCTCCCAAAGACTATCGGACTGCAAAGAAATACGTGTGTCTACGATTGCTTATTATCTTTGTTGTACTAATTGTCATCCTACAAGTTCCGAGATCGTGCGCTACCAAAATTTACGTACGAGAGAGTGTAATTCGACGCCACTTCTGTTGAAAAAATCCCGGCGGTTGAGAAGATGATGCTGGAGGAAGGGGGAGCATTTGAGGAGACGAACTGCTGTCATATCTTCTCAGAGTCTACTGTTCAAGATATTGACTCTACAGACCCTGCACAAGTAAAGAGGGTTTGTTCTGTTCACTGCAGTCGTCAGCTTGAGCTAACATTGGACTCGGACTACTTGCAGCGGGAACACGCGGCTACTGCATTAGCCATGCTGAAATCTTTTGGGCTGAATACGTTAGTAGATAAAATTTTGCAGCGCGGGGTTCACGATCCTACCAACCTCCTTACCATGTCCGCCGTGTGGCACGCCCAATTTGACAAACTGCACCTTTGGCTTGAAGGCACTTCAACTCCGAATGAAGTACGTTTGATTTGACTTATAACTTATTAAATCTCACTTTGTACAGTATGATATTTGCGTTGCCAAAGAGGCCTGGTGGAACGGATACCCAAAACATTCTCGTCGGGTGCTTTTCGTATCACGACCTTTTGAAATCGGCAGCGAGACACGCATTGTGCCTCTCCCAGATCCGCAGATTCTTGCTATTCATGCAACTTGTGCACGTGTAGCACACATGTCTGGTGCTGCCAAATACATGGATGAATATGATCGGGAGCTTGATGATAGCACAGTTCTTGCTGCAGATGGCAGAAGACGACGAAAGAAGTTGGTTAATAAGCTCAGCGCTTCACTTCAAGCTGTATCGACCCACGCATAAGAGTTCTGAGGTGAGCCCCTTGAATATTGATTCAAGTCGATTCAAGTTGACTCTGACTTAGAGCTGCGATTCGAGATGCTTGCGAGTCGCAAACGACTCACTGTACTTTTGCAAGTTGGAGAAGATGGGATAGTGCAAAGTTTGGAAGGTGCTGCGGCCAGTAGTAAACAGTTTGGCCTGCAGCTTTTTTACAGACAATTGGATGACTTCCTGTAAGGTTTTTTTCGCCTAAAATCAAGTGATTATCAGAAGGATTATCCGAGGTGTTCCCGCATGAACCCATCGTTTTCTTAGTGCGATTTGAAATAAAAAAGGGAGGCCTCTGGACCGCTCCCTAAATGTGTTTTCGTGTGTTTTTGCCTTGTTTCAAATTTCTCCCCCTACCCGACCGCTCCCTGCCTTTTCTCGATATGTGACTCTGGAAGACAGCCAGGTCTTCATCCGCGCAAACACGCCTAAGGCATTGCGTATTTACCCCTCTATATCATGAAGAAGCCATGACATTTCTGATCAGCAACTCTAAAAGTTTACTGCACAACAAAGTATAAATATAAGGCCATACTACCTCACGCCTTGTCTCCGGAGCTTATGGTGTTCTTCGGAACTCCAGCCTGTCAGGTTATCTTTTCTCACTTGCCGCTCTAGATGGAGCGCTCGAAAGGTCTTCTCTGACCATGGCTATGCATAGCACGGAAAGCTTGTCCCCCACGACAGCATTCTGAACTATTCAAAACGAAAACGAAGAATTGTCCAGCCATGGCCCCGAGTCTTTAAGCAATCGTGACGATGTCGGTCCAGTCGACTGCAAACACCTCCGTTAATTTTGACGTCCTACTTCCCTCAACCCTCAGCGAACTGCCCAGAACTCTACGATCCGTCAGAAAGAGACACATAAATCACCCTCGTCCGCCGCTTCCCAGCTTTGGCGGACTACGCAGATCCTCACCACCATTGCCTCAGCTTCCCAGTGCCAGAGCTTCAGTTGGTTCAGGTTCCAATGACGTGCGTTATCAATCTTTCTGTAAATCCCATTTTGACTCGAGAGACTTTCTACAGACCGAATCCACGCAGATACGTCTATACATCCGTCCACCTACCGATGCAAGCACACCACGGCACTCCTTGGCATCAACTGAAGCACCGTCTATTAGCAGTACGCAAAGTATTTCAAAAGCCAAGTTGGCAAGGAGGGAGCGAAAACGGAGATTGAAAGAGCAGATGAATATGCCCTTGCCCCCGAATCCTCAGGAAGAGCCGTATGCTGAGGAGTGATGCAGTAATCACGGTGAGCACATTGTTTCAATGTTTGACGTTGTACGTGTCTTGACTGATAAGGACCGTAATTAGGTCTTTCGGCGTGCATAGCTTGCTGATGTTCACGTCAGACCTACCTCAGGAGGTACGAACACGTTATCTCTTGTTAGTTGGACGACTGATTGGACTCTGGTGGATAGATTTACTCCGTGAGTAGGACGCCTTAATGTCTCTATTTCCTTGGTTTATGCTGATCCATCCCTCTCAAAGCACCTCTTTGAACTCGCTGAACGTGCTATTTATCGCAACTCACTTGGGTACGCGTCGAATCATCTGTCTCTACAAAGTGGATCAGAGACTGATAGTGCACCTCTGTTGCTAGCTCGACAGACAGTACATTATCTAAACCAGAAGACGAGGTCCCTCTCGGTGCCGTACATGGTGTTATTCTCAGCCATAGGTATCGAGAGACAATAACCGAAGTGCGCCTGCTCTTGTTCCTGTTCTTATTTTGTACCCCCCTCATCGCGCTCTCGTAGATGTTAAATGCCATGGAGATATCCAACTCTTCAAAAGTCTACGAGGCAGCTGCAAAGGACGAGCAAAAGGTTGCTGATATGATAGCTACTGTGCTCACATCTGAGAAGGAGAAGGAAGATGCTAGGGCGTTGAAGGGTAATGACGCGGAGGCCTTCATGGATGCGTTGCAACAGGTTTGTCATAATCCTAACCATCGTTCAGGTTTTGCTAATACTTTTTCAGATCCTGGAGGAAAATAACGAGAACAAAGTTACTCGAGACCCAAACTTACGCGCTGAAGCTAGAAAGCTCCTCATCGACCTATCCAAGTTGTCCAGCGGCCTCCCAATGTCGATATTCATATCTGGAGTCAAACCAGTCCAAGACGGTCGGTGCTGTTTTGGCGGAACGTTTGGAGACGTTTTCAAGAGTTTCTACGGGGATAGCCAGGCGGCGGTTGCTTTGAAGAGGTTGAGGACATTTCAGAATGATCAGCATGATGCAAGGCATAAGATCTTTCAGGTGTGTTGTACATGCTATACCTTGTCGCGTATATCAGTCCGGACTGACTTTGGCTTTTAGAAATTCTGCAAGGAAGCACTCATATGGCGTCAACTGGAACACAAGTTTGTACTGCCCTTCTTGGGTATCGACGCGGAGAACTTTCCAAGGCATCCGTGTATGGTGTCGCCGTGGATGGTGAATGGGACTATCATACAGTTCTTGAAGAAGCACCTATGGTGCCCAAGAAATATCATAGGTTTGATGGCAAGCTACGCCTATCTCGGCATCAAATATGAAGAGTTTTTGGGCTGAGAGGGCGCCCGTCATTAAAACCCATCATTAATTCTGGTAATTTGAATTTTGCACCGAGAGCTCACTCCAAGGTCGAACTTCTCGCTGAACTTCCTGACCTCTCGGTCTGGCACTTCCCGTTCTACTGATATCGTCATCGTTTCCTTTTTGTCGCCGTCGCCATCACCGCATGTTCCCGTCGCCGAGTCCCGACCATCAATTGCATAAATATAGATCAACATCCGCCTCTTGAAATCTTACCATTAAGTATGCCAGACTCCTCCAGGGCATTGATCCCGGGTCAATTTCTATGATGTCATGGATACGCACTCATGTTCTCACTCGGAGAATTCTCCCTCAGTGAGTTTGACGGTATGCTGTGATAGAGAATGGTAGGTGTTTTTTTTTCCTGATTTCCGATCTTTTCGTAGTTCTAGTTCTCATTTACGGCAACATCTCTGTCAGGACTGCTGGCCACAGTTTTGGGCATGGTAAATCATTCCGTGTCTCTGTGATAGTACTTCACATCCTAGACATAGGTTGTATACATTCACAATGTACATTTCACTTTGGATCCAAATGACTGTTATCCAGCATAGTGAGTTGACTGCCTTGATTTCCAGATTGTTTTTTGATAGCACTTTCTGTATTTAAAGTTTTACAAACAAACATGAAGCTTTTACTCAATCTCCATGAATCTACCTTTAAATATCACAACTAGTCTATATTCATCAATGCTGTTAATACAATTTGAAGAGCCTTGCAATTTCTCTAAGTGTTTAGAATAGCGCATTGATGGAACAAAGTAGGAGAAACTTTTCTAGATGATCACCACGCTGTGATCACCACACATCACCACAGTTGACAACTTACCGATTACTCACCCCACATCCTTTGGGATGGGGCCAAACTGCTTCATAAAGCCACTATGACCAGTATCTGATAGTTCTTATTGCTTTTGTCCACTTCAAATTTATTTCGGTTGAATGGTAAGTAAGACACCTTATTGCCAGATGTTGATCTGCTAATGCAACTGCCCATTCATAGTGCCAAAAATTCTCACCTTTTCAGTCAGCAAGATTTTATTGTTAAATAATTGTTGGCACTCACTGAGCTTATATTCACAGTTTGAAGACGTTGTGATGAAAACAAGACAGTATGTGAATACTTCTTTGGGTCTTGAGTATGATCCTGAGATGTCCAAGGCAATGGTCTGCAGTGCTTTCTCGGTAATCCCTCACTCAATGAGGCTTAAGTTAAGAAGATACACACCTTTAGTAATGGCATTTATGATTCTCTCTACCATTATCATATATCTGTTATTCTTATGGTCAATATTGGTGCTCAACTCAACACCTCCACAGCTATCTTCGTTATGAATATCTGAGTACACTGGAACACATCACGAGCTCCCATGTCTAGGAATTAAATGTCAGCTAGCAGGTTACAGTTGCTCAGGCAGGTGTCTGTACAAGGTATCGCTAATTATGGGAGCTGAAAGGGCCCCAAAACACTGTTGATTGGTCTTTTACTACTGCATTCTGGAATCAATAGGACATGATCACCTCTTGTAGAACTTGAAGATTTGCTATGGGTGCAGGGTTGAATGAGTCTGGAGAGATGTGTATCTGCAGTTTTCATAGGGCCAGATGATTTCCAGATGCAAGAAAATGTAATCAATAATCTGAGAAGCAAGATCATCTCAATTCAGAATGCTCACCAGCATGATTTGTACTAAGTATTCAGCAATGGTTTGTATCCAAACTAGTATGCTGAAATTTAGTCTTGATGGCTTGGAAATTCCCCCTGCAAAGCCGACATGATGGGATGTAGGGACCAGTGCAGGTCATCTTGACTGTAGGTGACATGAGAAATGTCTCAGATGATATTAAAAGCTCGGCGGTAAGCTATTGATTGAACAGCATTGAAGCTGGGCATTAGTTTCCATGAGTCTATACATGAACCCGCCTCGTCATGGAGGTCAATGCAAAAGGTGAGATAAAATATCAGGTGAAAACTCACCTCATCCAAGTTCCCATACATCCATGAGTAAGATGTCCTTTACAGGACCCATCCAACTGCTATCTGCCTAATGGAAGCTATAATGAAAGTGGAGTTGTAATGGTGTGGCATGCCTCCTGAATGAGACATGTGAAAGAAAATAAGGGTCAGTACATAGAGAAATGACTTACCTAGGACAAAATATATGGCACATTTGATACTTTGGCGACAAGTCTGGAAAGGGAAGGGGACACTGAATGGGCATCATGGGCCGGAGGTGGCGGCATCATGGCAGTTCGATGTCAAGAGGCAGATGTTGATCTATATTTATGCAATTAATGGTCGGGACTCAGTGATGGGAACATGTGGTGATGGCGATGGCGACGAAAAGGAAACGATGATGATATTGGTAGAATGGGAAGTGCCAGACTGAGAGGTCAGGAAGTTCAGCGAGAAGTTTGACCTTGGAGTGAGCTCTTGGTGCAAAATTCAAATTACCAGAATTAATGATGGGTTTTAATGACAGGCGCCCTCTCAGCCCAAAAACTCTTTATATTTGATGCTGAGATAGGTGTAGCTTGCCATCAAACCCGTGGTATTTCTTGGGCACCATAGGTGGAAGAAGAATCTGAGGGTGAATATAAATGGTCTTGTATGTCTTGTGCACTCTTATGATGATGAGTGGTCAATAACTAATATTGTCTTATTTAGCTATTCGGGATCGTTCAGGGAATCGACTACCTTCATTCAAAGAAGGTCGTCCATGGAGATATTAAAGGCGTTAGTCCACTCGCATACTTCTAGCTTTTGTACTGATTTGTTACTTAACAGTGCAATATCTTGATTGATGAGAACTGCCAACCTCGTCTGGCGGATTTTGGGTTAACTGTCTTTGCGGATGCTACGAGACATAATACCACTGACTATAGTGGAACCATACAATGGATGGCTCCCGAACTGCTATTCTCACCTGGAGAGAGTCAGAGACGAATGTTTGCAAGTGACATCTATGCTTATGGGTGTGTTTGCGTGGAGGTGTGTTGACGCGAGTTTCTCTGTCTTACTGTTTTGTGGACTGACACTTACTATGATAGGTGTACATGGGCAAACTGCCATTTCCTGATACGGGTGAAGCTCGAGTGATACTTGAGGTCTCTGCTGGAAAGCGCCCCAAGCGACTGAACATGATGTCGGATGCTCTCTGGAGCCTGGTGGAGATGTGTTGGCACGAGAACAGGAATGTTCGCCCTCGAAGTCAGCAGGCAGTCGCAGAGCTGGACCGTATGATAAAGAGTACCAATGTGCTGATGGCATCAACAGTCCTTTTATCGAATCATTCACCTGCTATTATCTTTGATGTGGATGCAAGTATGACCTTGGCCAGGCCAGAGAACTCGGATAAAGTAGAGGTGTACAAACGTCCGGCGACACCAAAGACTTTCACTCCTTATCGCTGTTTGACGTCCTCTGAACATGCCTCGTTCCTCATGGACCTTCAGCATGTCCAGAAGCATGCTGATCCTCAACAGATGTATCAGAACTTACAGCCTATGCAACAAAGGTAAAGAAACCAACTACCCCAAATACCACATGTCGCTAACACCTCCTTTGCAGTCCCTACCTTGAAGTCTTCTCGGCGCGAATCAAAGGAACAAACTCCTCGGTTGCAATCAAGAAGGCTCTTATCGGTCAACACAGGTCTGTCTTGCGATGTCTAGTAGACGAGTTCAACGAGATATGCTTCCTTCATCACCCCCATATCCTCAACTATATCGATCTCTTCTAACATGATGGTCACATTTGGGTCATCCTGGAAACCATAGCAGATCCTCGAACTCTCAAGGATGAGATTCATGATGTCTGTAGACGCACTCAGCAGTCGGGACTACAGGAACCCCATATCGTGAATATCCTGTGACATGTTGTGCAGGCTGTGTACTATCTGCATCGACATGGTATTACGCATGGGAGTATTGATTCTGAGCAGATTGTTTTTGCTCGTGGCTCACGCACTGCCTGTCTGAGTAGGTGTTTCTGTATCACAACGAGTAACTGTTACTGACGATACTGCTAGAACTTTGTGTGATGCTCAAGGAAGCAAATACGACCTCCAAGGAAAGACCTGAAGCACCTGAAATCAAGAGAGACAAAGTCATTGGTCCTGCGGTTGATGTATGGAGTTTGGGTGTTTTAGCTATTGGTACATGACACAGCCTAGCTCCTCGTTCCTGGGAGTTGAAGATGCACGACACAGAAATGTTTGACGGGCTCATCAATCTCAACCAAGAACGAAGTCGCCTAATCATGGATGCACTGAACCATACTCAGCCTCCATCAGCTCCCCTACGTGATTTCTTGAACAAAACTCTCTACGAAACTCCAGACCTCAGGCCGTCAGCGTCAGAATTGTTGCAGGCGAGTCCTCAGATTGATGCCAAAGATTCAAACACTCATCACTTTGCGAACAGGATGTATTCCTTACTACCACCGGAGGCTCTCGTACGGACAGGCAAGGCGGCGCCAACTTGCGGCGCACAGCGACAGCCCCTCATTCGAAGACAAGCAATATGACCGTCAGCCGTAGTCGGACTTTTATACATCGTTCACACAAGGAGTAAAAATGTACGAATAGCAAAGAATGTACGATTGGTGATTGATACGAAACATGAAATATGGTGTTTTGGTTAATGNGTTTGTTTTACTCCAGACCGAATCTACATGCAACAACGACGCCTTAAAGCAGTACTTGGGCAGCGTTGCCCACAAGGCCGAGCTGTGCCTTTCCGAGCACAGGGCCTGCAACGCAAGGAACCTCAGCAAACTCAAAGGTCACAGCAGCACCTGCGTTAGGTCGCTAGTTGTCACAAGAATCAGCAGTGTGCTAGAGTGGATTAGACGGGCTAAACTTACGAATGAGATTCTGTAACCCAATCCCGACTGACGACGCTCCTCGGGCTCTAGCACACCGTTCAAAGTGAGGCCACGGGTGTCACCCGTCAAGGAGACGACACATTTGCAGGTAGAGCACGAAGTTTTACCCTTGAATTTGCCGGCTTGCGCTGCAGCGGTGGTAATTGTGATGAAGTTTGGATCCGCCGCGTTGTTCAGCTGCCCAAGAATCACTCAGCACCCATTGACTTGATAGTGATAGCAGACTTTACCCAGCCCTTGGTACCCGCAGCATCGTTCATGGGTCCGATTTAGTCTTCAATGACGAAGACATCAGTGGACTGAACGGCACCCGTACCACAATCAGTTGCTNGCGACTCACGAGACCCAGCCTCTCTGCACATATACGTCTGGGTGTGCTGTGTTATCATCTTGGGTGTATCCTCTGCCAAGTTGGTTGCCACTTCCGTCAGAGAACGTTATCTGGTAGCAGCTTCCATATTGCAAGCCATTTGCTGTTCCGGTTCCGCAAGCCTTGCGCAACCTGCAAGCATTGTTCGGTTGACTCGGGCAGCCTTCTGAGGGACCTGGAGGAGGCGGTGGAGGCGGTGGAGGAGGAACAGCACATTTCCCATCCTGGATGATCTCGCCTGGGTTGCAACATAAACCGTTTGGCTTTTCACTGACGTAGACTGTGCTGCTGCACAGCACTGGGAAGTGAATTAGCCGGGGATGAATCAGATGGTGGGGAGTATACGTACTACACCGACCTGAGTTTTCTCTTTGTACACCGCTGGCAGGATATTGTACAATGGAGGTACCTTAGGAATGATCTGATGATGGGCTTCCACTGAGACGCCAGTGGGATCCTCAACGTATGCTGAACGTATGATGATAGATGATAGATGATAGATAGCCACTAGCAACGAAGTCTTTCATCCCGTCGTGTCCCCCATTGCATGTAGTCCCAGAGACCTTCGGGAAGTCTTTTCTGTGTTTTGGCGTTGAATATGATATGGGACAGTTCTCATAAACGTTGTTTTTCATGAGTAGTTTTGGCCCCAGGGTTCAGTCATGTGCATCTTGTAACAGAAAATCCTCACCATCGTATGTTGGAATCCTTGGAACAATGACATTCCTAACATATCAACAGGGTATAATGTGACAACAACCTACGACGGAGGCAAAATATTCAGACCAGCCCTCCAGACATATGACGACTGTGGACCTGCACCTCCAATCACCTGGTGCAACCTCAACAGGTTCCTGGCCCACGGGACACTGGATTGGCGGGGCTTGGGCATTTATAGAGACAATAGAGCATAACAAAGAGCTGAGTAGAAGGAGCTTCATGACTGGGGATGATTGGGTTGGGATAACAGGTTTTTTGCATGCTGGTTGGACTTTATAGCCATGTAGTCGTCTTTATTAGAAACCTGGCATCGAACCTTGAGCCTCGTTGACAGATTAGAGCTGCTATGCCTGTCAGTATGGCTTCGAAAGGAATGTCGTGTCACACACTGAGTTACAACTCACATTCTAAATCCTTCCAGCCACCAATCCTTCCATGGAAAACCAAGTTCTTGAAAATAATCATAAAACAGCTGAACGCTGGAAGGTTTTCATAAGTGCTGACAGATCCTGCTTAAGCCTACCAGAAATTCAGCCATATGAATCTTGCATGATTCAATATTAGAACTCACCAGCCCTAAAGCCCAGTGAGGTTTTATCAGACATTATTCGACATTATCTGACAACACCCGGCTTCGTCTGATAACGTCTGATAACGTCTGATAGTGTCCTTAACCCGGAATAATTCAGACATTATCAGACGTTATCTGACATTATTCGACGTTTCATAGGTAGCTTCTAACAGGCTCTATTAGGCATCGGATTCCGTCTGATCGTGTCTGATAGTGTCTAGTAATGAACTATATTGTCAAAGTACTAAAATACACTGGAGGTGCTACCGAGTACAACATACATAGCAATGTGAGCGTGTGAGCGCGTGAGCTCTCTGATCTACCCAAACCACCCAGACTCCCACTGTACTGCAAGAGTGAGTAAAACCCTCTGCCCCAACCCTCTGCCCCACTCCAGACCCTCCGCCCAGCTCCAGGAGACGCAACATTGACCACTACCTATAGCACATAGATTAGGAAAAGGATAGTGATGTTCTATGATCGACTCACGACATATAGCTTTATGTTGAAAATGTTTTGGTGCTATCGTCTAGTTCTTCTCTGAGGTGCCTGGCGTGTTGAAATATCTTTAGTTTGCAGACACGGTAAGTAACCAGTATACGTACCTCACCTGCACCACATTCCACCTCTGATCTATGTCCAGGACTCAGCGCGTCATATCAGGTTCCATCTTGATATAGCAAAAGAGCGGGAGGCACAAAAGACGATGACAATAAGACAGAGGGAAAGGGTGCGCTAGTGGGAGGGAGCTGCAGAGATGGTGGTGGTTAGAAAGAAAGAAGCGAGCGTGGGGAAATTCAGGGCACGGGGGAATTTGAGGTGAGTTGTGCACGGACTGCAAAGCACAGGTTTTTTTCTNGCGACTCACGAGACCCAGCCTCTCTGCACATATACGTCTGGGTGTGCTGTGTTATCATCTTGGGTGTATCCTCTGCCAAGTTGGTTGCCACTTCCGTCAGAGAACGTTATCTGGTAGCAGCTTCCATATTGCAAGCCATTTGCTGTTCCGGTTCCGCAAGCCTTGCGCAACCTGCAAGCATTGTTCGGTTGACTCGGGCAGCCTTCTGAGGGACCTGGAGGAGGCAGTGGAGGCGGTGGAGGAGGAACAGCACATTTCCCATCCTGGATGATCTCGCCTGGGTTGCAACATAAACCATTTGGCTTTTCACCGACGTAGACTGTGCCAGCAGCACAGCACTGGGAAGTGAATTAGCCGGGGATGAATCGGATGGTGGGGAGTATACGTACTACGCCGACCTGAGTTTTCTCATCGTAGATGACCAGTTGGCGGTTTGGTGCGCAACAGCGCATCTGTGTCAGAGTATCCTAGCCAAGAGTGAGTCACTGTTGAGAACCTCCAAGTGACAATAACCTACGACGGAGGCAAAATATGCAGACCAGCCCTCTGGACATATGACGACTGCGGACCTGCACCTCCAATCACCTGGTGCAACCTCAACAGGTTCCTGGTCCGGGGGACACTGGATCGGCGGGGCTTGGGCGTTTATAGAGACAATAGAGCATAACAAAGAGCTGAGCAGAAGGAGCTTCATGACCGGGGGTGATTGGGTTGGGATAACGGGTTTTTTGCGTGCTGGTTGGACTTTATAGCCATGTAGTCGTCTTTATTAGAAACCTGGCATCGAACCTTGAGCCTTGTTGACAGATTAGAGCTGCTATACCTGTCAGTATGGCTTCGAAAGGAATGTCGCGTCACACACTGAGTTACAACTCGCATTCTAAATCCTTCCAGCCGCCAATCCTTCCATGGAAAACCAAGTTCTTGAAAATAATCATAAAACAGCTGAACGCTGGAAGGTTTTCATAAGTGCTGACAGATCCTGCTTAAGCCTACCGGAAATTCAGCCATATGAATCTTGCATGATTCAATATTGGAACTCACCAGCCCCAAAGTCTGACAGCCAGACGACAACGACAAAGCAATGGCCCCTTTCCGAGGCCAGTCTTTTCACCTTGCAGTAGATCATTGTCGTTGCAGTACTTGCCCATTGATGAAGATGATATTTGGCTACGGGCCTATCGCCGTTGGACGACATGGTAAGGGAAAAAGCTGATACGGTCGTGACGCCAGTCACCTTGGTCACGACTAGGTGTGCGCGCTAAACAAGCTTTTTTTTACAATCCTAAGTATTACAATCATGGGACCATTCTAGACGATGATAGAATTACAGAGTCGTAAATTAAAGAGCTTCACTAGGAGCAGAACACTCTCCGTCCTTCAAAACTTCTCCTTCAAGGCAACACTCGCTGTTCGGTACATCTCCAAGGTAAACCTTTTCTCTACCGCAGCACTATGTAAGAGAAATGATTAGTGCGTAGACAGCTTCATAAATTTGTGTATTTACTTGGCCAATTCGGGTTTCTTCGTCAAAGACGACGAGCTGACGATAAGCTGGGCAGCATCGCACTATATCTAACTTGTCCTAGTTCCGAGAAGAATGAGATTAGCCAAGAATTCCGATGGGAGCAGAAGACATACCATGCTCGTGTGGTAGAGACGATCGGGGCCTCCCGATTCAATTATGGTCCTCTTGCAGCGCCAACCGCCAGTGAGGAGTTGCATAGGCTCAGCACCCGGCTCGCATTCGACCTTGGCTTGCACAGAGAGTAGGAAGCGGAGAAAAACAGCGACTAGGAGGAACTTCATGGTAAATTTTGAGACCTGTAGGGTATGGTAGCACTCGATCTTAAGTACCCAGTACCGGTACAGTCATTCACGACGGTCAGACAGAGAAATTTGTCATTATATTGTTCATCTCACTTACTGAATGAATCATGGACACCCATCCCAATATGCATTTAAGACTTCCGTTTTACTCTTCCAGCACGCTTCATGGAACCATTTATCTAGGTCATTACCATCATTGCCAATGGAAGCTGAAGGATTTAAAGAAAGTCAGTGACATGATTGAAAACTTGGACGAAATTAACCGGCTTGCCATATATCCTTGCACTCAAGAAGCGAGCTTGACGTGTGGAAATGGCCCTGCACAATCTACCTGTCCATGATTCAATCGAGACGTTCATGATCCCGGGCGTTCGACCCATCATTGATTATCGTGTCCATTTTCGCATCGACTCAGTCTCGGAGAACACGTTCATAATGACACGGTTGGGTTCCATTTAGTGACCTGGCGAGTGATTGAGTCTGCCTAAGGGAGACTATGGTTGGTTCTTCCAACGTGGATATCTGTGCAGCGTGCTGGCATTACTAATAACCGGTCAAAAAAATCAAGATCGAAAGAGTTGCCCCTCACTGAAACCTGCTTGCAACCCAAAGGTGAAGCGTCTCATATTCATCCTCCGTTTTGAGTGCAGGTGGGGTGTGGTTGAAAGGATTTGCAGCCACGTGCACAGCCCATGGGACCGTGGACGAGTCGGAGTAGCGTGGCCGTCACGGCAGGCATTATCGAGTTGAGCACAGTCAACCACGATGGAATCGAGGGGGTACGTGATTCCTCACGGTTTATCTCTGAGCATGATCACAGTTCTTATCGTAAACTGAAGCTACCTATCGCTCACACTGGGTAGCTGTACGCGGACTTAGGACCTCTCGAATCAACCTGATCTGTCTTCACTACCCCACTTTCCGTGCCATATCGGTGAGCTGCAAGTTAGGAGTTCAAGGCGAATTCGAAATCGGTCGAAAAAGAACTCCGAGTCATGATAATGGAAGTAACGATAGAGAAAGCTGGCAATATTGCATGAACTTCAATGGTGCGGGTTCTGCTGGACAGCTACAAGCCTATAGCTCATTGTGATTTTTCGTAGTGTCCACAAAATTATTTCAGATATCTTTGCTTTGCAACCCGGGGGAAAACCGAAAGAAAAACACATCCTCACTCACCAGAGATGGTCATTCAACTCTTGCATCACATTTCTACGTCTGGCGTGATATCGCCTACCTTGTTGCTGCTTAAATAATCTCCAGAGATATCCATAACTCATAACCCATAGTATTTGCTCGAAGCTAAGACGTGGAATATGCGATCGTCGTAATTCCACACGTGGAGATTCCTACCGAGGTGTCCTGCTAGGCGGCAAGCATCGTAGCTTTCGCCTTCAGCAGTTCTACCTTTCTATCGCACGCCAGCCCTTTGACTCGTCGCACGCTGGAGCGAGCTTGTTGTCGTTTTCGGTGGACGGCGCGCTTGGTGAGTTTCAACGCTGGTCTGTACAAGGTTCATGCTATTCGTAGGGTCCGAATGGAATAAGATATATCGCAGCCTTCTGTCGACATTTCCTGTCAATTTCTTCATTCGCCGGAACCTGCTCAATGTGTATATTATTCTAAACACTACGCTTCTCCACTTAATGTTTTGTTACCTCATTTTAAGCGTCAGCATTTGGCTAATCGCACGAAACTCTATAAGCATTGGATCTTAGGTTAATTTATTGTATTGCAGTTTTCTACTGTTGCCACTGACCGACAGACTTGACGGACCCCGCGTTCATAATAAGACGCATTGTCCTCAATCCTACAGCGACCAATTTTCTTTCTCAAAGATGAAGTTCTCTACCGTCGCTTTCTTCCTCCTCCCAACTCTTATTGCAAAATCCCAGGAGATTCCTCAGTGTCGCCCTGGTTTCGAGCCCGTCGAATTCGAACTTGGCTCAGGGGAGTACTTTTGCCGTCAGATAGTGATTTCGTGCCCATTAAACGAAACACCATACAAAAACTCGGTTCGTACTTGTTCGCTTCACGACGAAAATACCCCTCGTTTCTTAGTACCCTTGTCCTTTCAGGAAACCAATGCTGATTTGTGTTGTCCCAACAACCAACAACTTGTCATGTACGACGAGAATCTCAAGACTGGTGCTGTGAGTAGACCCATTTTTCCTCGCTACTTCTTAACCTTTCTGAGATTGTCTAGTGCTGCGGTGCAGACCAAGTTTACGTCGGTATCAAACCCAACGGCAAGTGTTGCAAAAAGGGAGAGGTTCTCAAGGATGGCAAATGCGTTCCTGCGCCACCTCCATCTGGCTGTCAAAGCTGCCCATCACAGCCTCCGGATGCTTGCGCATTGAAAGGTATCTGTGGAGATAACATAAACACTGGTCTCCAGTATGGCTCCTGCTATCAAATACTGTTCCCTACCGGTCAACAAATGGGTCGCGGCATCGGTCCCAGAGAGGATCAATATACGCAAGATGGATACATTCAGTAAGTCTTTTTGTGATAGCTCACCACAAGAATGGATATTGATTATGGGGCGTTCTGTAACCGACAGAAATATTCCTTATAGGATTTGCAAAGCACCAGCTGGAAGCGATTGTGGCACTGGTCCAGTAAAGTCTACAACCGGTGAATTCGTCATCGAGGATACTCTTGGCCCGGCAGGAAAGAATAATGGGGGTAGAGGTTGGATGGTGAGTACCGCTATTTCTTTTGGAATACGAATAGTTGCTCAAATACTTCGTAGGGCAGAATTGAAGGCACCTCTCACATGGGACTCACTAACATCGTAAAAGATGTTAATACGTTCCGTGCAAAGTCATCCTGCTCCGGTTGCAAATGCCTTGTTCAACTCCTTGGTACGGGATATGCATGCCCCTCTTATCGACCTGGTATTACCTGGGTCAGTCGTTCATTCGTTCGTTCGTCCGCTCGGGTGTTTATCCATGCTCACATTGTGTCGTCTTTACAGTGGAAGAACCCAAAGGTTACTCTAAAGCTCCAATTCCTCGAGACTCCTTGTGACGGAACGTTCAGCTTCCCTCAACGGAACTGACTGGAATATGTCATATCGTAGCTTGCTAGCATGTAGACTTTCTTTTGTAGATCACGCTTTCGATCACGAATTAATAAATCGTCATTACCAACTTTAATAAAATTAGTTAAACCTTATTTTATACCATCTATGTACTATAAATTAGATGATAATACCGTATAAAGATCGCCTTGAACTTCATGCGTCGAACCCTCTATTTTATCGAGAGCCGTTGATATCTCAAACAATGGATAGTATTTACTCGAACAAATATTCTTCCCAGTAGCCCGCCGGATAGAGCTATGAGATAGCCCCCGTCTCTTCAACCTTCGCTAATGAGCTACTTTGGGCGTCAAACTTCAAAGGTTTTCCTATAGCTCGCGCTAGTGTTCAAGTCACAACTTCAAATCTATCATTCAGAGGAGTATAATTGGGTTAGGAACCCGCTCTGTGCAATATTCTTAAAAAACCGGCCTCGCCGGGATAGCGAGGCATATCACGCGCAAAAAAGCACATTTGAAAACGAATACTTTTTTAATTGATCTCAAATCTGCATTGTAGGGGGAAAAAAAAAATTTTGTTGCAAATGATGAATGAATATGAGATATATGTATATATATACGTCTAAAGGAATAGATGTCGTTGGTGTTGTATCGGGAAATGAGGACTAATTGTATCAGCGAGATGTGAAGTAACGTCGGTCAACAAGTCTGCTGCGCTATGTATCAATTTGCCGACTGTTCTTGTTGTTGTTGTTGTCGTTGTCGTTGCTGCTGCTGTTGTTGATGAGAGCGATACTCCAACTAGCTGACGCTGAGTGCCTTGCAGTCAGTTGAGTTGGGGGAAGCTGAATTGTCCGTCGCATGGGACTTCCAGGAATTGGAGTTTGAGAGTGACCTTTGGGTTTGCCCACTATGAGATAGACGTTATGTGTTTAGAATGAGTGCTGATTTGTATTAGAAAGTCAACTCACGATAGTGATACCAGGCTGAATAGCGGGGCAAGCATATCCCGAGCTAATGAGTTGAACGACACACTGGCAGCCGGAACACGATGTTTTGCCATTGAATTTCCTAGCTTTGGTGGCGTCGGTAGTGAGTTGCATGTGAGCGCCGCCATCAACGTTGTCCTACAAATACAAAGAGTGAGCCATTGACTTTTGAGAGAGAGAGAGAGGAAAAGAACATTGGGTACTGACCATCCAAGACCTTTCGCCGGCCGTTGATCCTGCCGGGCCAATACCATCCTCAATAGCAAAGGAAGCACCGGCCTTGACTGGACCAGTACCACAATCATTCGGGTTTGCCGGGAATTTGCAAACTCTGTAAGGAATGTTTCTGTTTGATTGCAAAAATAGTCAGCAAATGTTTCTCGGTCCCGAGTTTTCTTTTGGTGNGGGGGTAGGAGGGACACATACTGAATATATCCATCCTGAGTGTACATATTAGGGTTGCCGCCGACACCACGTCCCAATTGTTGACCGTTGGGGAACTTGAGCTGATAGCAAGAGCCGTATTGAAGACCGGTGTTTGCGTTATCTCCACAAGCAGCTTTCAATGCGCAAGCACCCGGAGGCTGAGTAGGGCAGCCTTGGCATCCAGATGGAGGTGGTGCAGGAAGGCATTTGCCATCCTGGAGGATCTCTCCCTTTTTGCAACACCTGCCGTTGGGTTTGATACCGAGGTAAACTTGGTCTGCACCGCAGCACTACATACACACACACAAATCTCAGCAAAAAAGGACAGGGAGGAGTGAAGAAAAAAAAAAGGACTACTCACAACACCAGTCTTGAGATTCTCGTCGTACATGACGAGTTGTTGGTTGCTGGGGCAACACGAATCGGCGTTGGTTTCCTGAAAGGGACAAGGGTACTAAGAAACGAGGGGTATTTTCGTCGTGAAACGAAACGAGTAACAAACCGGGTTTTTGTATGGTGTTTGGTTTAATGGGCATGAAATTATTATCTGTCGGCAAAAGTACTCCCCTGAGCCAGGTTCGAATTCGACGGGCTCGAAACCAGGGCGACACTGAGGAATCTCCTGGGCTTTTGCAATAAGAGTTGGGAGGAGGAAGAAAGCGACGGTGAAGAACTTCATCTTGGAGAAGGAGGAATTGGATTGGATGGGATGAGGAATGCAGCTACAACTCGAGGGTTTTTATACCCCCCCCAATTATCGAGGAGCCCCATTCTGCTTCTTTCTTGTCAGAGGACTTATTCGCAATGTAGGATGTCTGACTGACTTACAGCCGAACGAATTCCGTTCAAGTGGCCTGTATTATTGAGCATAATGCCATGTATGGAAGGCGTACTCTCCGCCACGTAGCAAGTAAATTGCGACAAGACTTGGTGCATATTCAGTGAAAACTTGTATGAATATCGAATAGAATATAACTCCTGCCAAGAGTCGAAATTGTGAGCCCGGGTCTTTGAAAAAGTAAATAGAATACCTTGCTGAAGTGTCATTATTTTTCGGCTATATTTTCATGTCAATGGCAAGAAAGATTCAGCTGTATGTCGTCGTGGTTTGGAGTGACAAGAATCCGACTCCGAGTGACAGCCGCGGCGCAGCGCGCGGCGAAGACCTTCAACCTCAACCACATACAGTACTACTCATCGGGTCAACCCTTATTCTCAAAAATCTCGTTAATCCTTCACCATGCTGCTCAGAATAACCTACTCTCCCGCCATGTACTTGTCCAACCTGTCGAGGCCATGAATGCAAGGAGTCTGTCGTTCAAATCGTTGAAGTGGTTGGAATTATCGTTATGGAATCGAAGTATGTGTCCGACTGAAATCATGAATGTTCATAGTGTACTCATAACCATAAAACTTTTCCACCTCAAGGTAGTTTGAACCATCCATTCCGTCTACACACACACACACAAGAAAAAAATGACCCCTTCTTCTATCCGTGCAGTGTTACTCTTATCGATTTCCTTCTTCCTCATCTCCTTCAAAACTTTGCGAGCGGCGGCGGCGGCCCAAGCATCCACGTTTTCATTCTCATGCGAAGATGCCGCTAGACGACTCGGTCAACCTGTTGATGGATGGAAGGTGGTTAAAAATCGTAAAAATGCAGGTGCTGGTGGTGAACGTTGTGTGCGAGACGTTGCCAATTTGACCTGCGAGGCATTGGAAAATCTCTACTACCATCCAGTGCGTGTTCTTTAAAATGGGGATATGTTGAATTTTTGTCGATTTTGAATCCAGGAAACTCGTATCGCGGGATGCTGCCAGGCTGATGGATCAGTAACATGGCAAGATGAGGAGGCTAAACTAGGATTCGTGAGTTGACTTGTTTTATGGCTCAGAGCAAGGTCATTTACGCTTTTGCCGATACATATATAGTGCTGCGCACCGGGTCATGATTGGACCGGTGACATTTCGAGCGGGGAAGGTGGTTGTTGCCCTACAGGAATGATTATGGTCGAGGGCATGTGCGTGGACAAGGCCACGACCACGGAAGGTGATGAGGAGAAGGGCAAATCTGGTGGATGCGGGTGTCATTCATCATCCAAGACTTTATCATCTGATGAACCCATGGTGTCTGCTGCTGCCGTCGAAGCGTCGTCAGAGGTAGTGGAAGACTTTCAAGATGATGAACTTGATCCCACCGATATAGGGATTCGCTATGGTCGTTGTTATACCCTTGGCATTGCAGATGGAAGACAAATTGGTTCAAATCGTGAAAATGCTATATACACGCCAGGTGGACTGTTCCAGGACATACCATTCCGAGTTTGCAGTTCTACAAGTGATTGTGCTCGTCGAGAGCGAGATGAAGAGTTGACTTCTAAAGACTCGTTTGTCCTGGAAGACCAGGTGAGTTGTATATTTGAGGTGATATGGGTTCTAGTCTGTTTATCGCCATGCCCCAGATGGGAAGATACAACGATGCGAAGGGAACTATGGGTTGGGTGACGAGTACGCTTCGCGGGGTGCTCAAGATGATGTTTACGACGGATGGAGATGATGCTTCCGTGTTCGTCGCTAAAAGGAACGCATCCTGCGTTGACGGCGATAGACCCTGCGGCTTATTGCTTCGTGGCCTGCCTGTCGAGCTTCGCTTCAATGAGACAGAGTGCTGGGTTGAAGAGTCGGCTCACACTTCATTCGATCGTGAAAGGGATGAGCTGTAGGGTGTGGTGTGGTTAGCGAGAGTCGTGTGGTGTTTCCATTGGATCGTCAAACGTTCAGGAGTCCTATCACATTAAGCGCCAAGGTACGGTCTAGACCCATTGTCCTGTAAAAAGCGTAGGCATGAATTCCCCTGCGATTCATGACGTTGAATGTATAGAATATTAGATCATCGTGAATATAGCAGGGCTTATGAGCGGAGGCAGTTCGCCGCTGTGATTGATTCGGGTAATCCGTTCCCACGCCTAGCACGGTTACACGTGTCTTACTCTCAACATCTTGCATGTTGATCCAAGCTAAAACCAGCCGTTCATCTCCGTTATTCGCCTCCCGAGCAGCAGCAAAGAATCTAACGACTGGCTTTTACAAGTACTCTTAGGACTGGCTACTAGTCTCCTAGTCGCAGACTGACAACTGTCACCATCGCCAAGGATCTCAGCCATTACTCAAAAAGGAAACATCACCGAAATGGGCATACACGGTTTCACTCAAGAAACTCTGGGCGCGGCTGTTCAGCCAGTCAACTGTCGTTTTCGGACCTACGCCAAGCAATCTGACCCTGTTGCATTATGTTGTTGGGCATTTTTGCTTATATGGCCAGCCGGAACAAGATGGCTATTCCAACTCCGTACTTTCTCCCTCATCCCCCACCTTCTCAAGGCTCTTGGCCGTCCCCACCTGACTCTCCCAGCTTTTTCTTGACAACATGTCCCCAGTCGCTCGTTCAACCCTTGCTGCTCTTGCAGCCTTCCTTGTCTCTGGTGCTGTCGCCCAGAAATTCCCTCAAGTTCCCCTCCATGACAAGAAATTCGAGTACGAAGCTCTGGTGAGCCGTACACCCCTTTCTCCACAAGACGACGTTTTTTTGGCTTATACTTTTTACCCTTTGACAGCCTTATCGTGTCGATACCGACGTTGGTTTAGAACGTGGTGAACAATACGGCTACAACATTTGCAACTCGACGACCGAAGGTCCCACCTCACGATGCCAGACAGGCATGATCAACTCTATCGAAGGTGCGCTCACTAAGAGACGTTGACGAGAGTTGTAGAAACTGACGTACACGCACATTTAGACTTTTGTCTTTGGGGTCCCCCTGAGCCCAACTCAATGGTTGGCAACACTGAAGGCGAGGCTGTTGCTTACTGCACCAAACCCGGACGTGGAACTCGTCTTATCCCCCGTGGTGCCCTCACCGGTGTCCAGTTCATGAAAACCTCCGATTACATTCAAGTCGTTGGTTTCATTGACCAGACCCAGATCGACATGGCAGCTGAAGATTGGGGAGGTGAGATGGACCCTCACGGTGCTGATTTGGTATGTGTCATTCATCCCCAGTCCATACTCTCAATGCTAAACCCAATGGTGCTTGATAGCGTGGAAACCCAATGGGTGGTGTTTTATACTCCAACGCATGGAGCGGCGATGCCAGCAAGTACCAGCAAGTCGTTGATTGGCACAAGTAAGTGTTATGCTTTGAAATGTCTATACCACGGAAACTGACATTTTTTTAATTGATCAGTTTCATGGGCGCAAACTTTTTCTGTCTCAAAGCTTGCGATCCTGCCGGTCCCAACGCTCGCAAATTCTGCGAACACATCTACGACCGTATCGGATGTGCCTACAATGCTCCCAACGCTGCCAAGGACGGCGTTTTCGAGTCTTGCTTGGGTGACAACCAGGATTTCCCCGGTATCTATACTCAAAACGGCCAGGTCATGACTTATACCCAGCCCCCTGAAGAACTCGGTGTTATTTCCACCATGCCTTACCAGCCCAAGGTCCCCGCTAGCAGCTCTTGCACAACTTACCAAAGCACAAGCCTCTACGCTGCTCTCGCCACCGTCGCTCCTACAGGATCCGGCCCTGCTGGCTCCTCCCCAACTGCCAGTGGTGGTGCCAGCGGATCTGGCAGGCCTACTGGTTCCGGCTCTGGTGCTTCCGGCAGACCTACCGGTTCTGCCTCTGGCTCCGCTGCTGGCTCTCAGAGCACTGACAATGGTGCGCTCGCTATGAGTGTCTCTGGCTTCTCGGTGATGGGCGTTATCCTGTCTGCCCTCTTCTTGTCATAAAAAAAAAAAACGTTGTTGGAACGTAGACGTTTTTTTTTTTGTACTTTATGATGATGGTTGTCACGATTTCTGCATGTCCACACACACACACACACCGAAAGCCATTACACCCACTCTCTCCTACGTCGTACTTTTTGGTCGCGCACCCTTTTTTTTACCTCGTACAACTTTTTTTTTTTTAACAGTCTTAATTCATTCCATGGACATTCGGATTTACGCATTAGTACCACACACACACACTGCTGCAATTGAACCTTTTTTTTTTTTTTTTGGCCTGTTTCTCTCCTACCATACACATACACATGGATTTTTAGTATGTGGACTGGATATCTTTGGAATTGGATTTCTGGACTTGTCATTTTGTGTTTTTGTGATTGAGAGTGTGTTACAATGGTTTGAGCGGGGCGGTGGTCATGCCAATGTAATGTGAAGGCTGGGATTGCAAACGTAAAGAGCCGGTTTATATCTCCTGAGACGTTGGTAGGCAGACGCCCAACAGGCGCGCACTCCGAGTCGTTGACGCTCATACCGGGTTCGGGTAACTAAACCAACACGCTATTATATTATAGAAGGAATGTCATAAGCAGTAAATGACCGTTTGCCGATATTATCTCTGCCCCGATGTATTTAATAATGGGACTGACCGCAGGTTTCACAGTTGGCGCCCAACTAGCGCGCTAGCTGTGAACTCGTCTTTGTCTCATGTAGGGATAGTAAACAGACACAAGGAACATACCAAGATCGTCGTTCAAGATTTTGTTTTTTTTCAGTCGACCAACCAACCGGTATATGCCGTAACCACAGCCCGCCCTCCCCAAGGTGGGCTTACTAATCATACATACGTCTTGGCTCTGTGTCACCTGAGAGACCGTCTCCTGCTCAAACTAACCCCCCCTCTTCTACTCGAGCTCATTACGACGAAGGAGATCTGCTGTTCCGCAATGGCAGAGTATCAAATTCCCGAGAGGTTCTCATAACTTGTTCTCTTACTCGAAAAACCCGCTCTTCGTTGAGAAATTCGAGCTCAGTGATGATGCGTATGCTCAGCGACACTTGGCTTTTGATCGAAGAACCCTGGGCTCGGGTACATTGGCTGAAAGCAAGGAAGAAGTAAATGTACTTGGCGGATAGGAGAGATGGTCGAATCCTTGCAAGTGTGTGCCTCCGAGTTTATCGTGCGTTTCAATCTACGGAGAAAAAGAAACATTCTGACCGAATATCAAAATGACTTCTTAAAGGCAGCCCAACGCCCTTACTCGCGAGAGGACATAGATGAAAGGCCGGCGAATCAACGATCGACCCGAATACAAGCACGTTTTGCAGCATGTCATCCCAAGAAAGCCTGGGCACGGGATTCATACCAGCAGTGGGGGAAGATGAATGTCTTCGGAACTAGGCCAAGCTTCTGGTATGTCTTGGTGTTTCCTTAAAAGCGAACATTGTTCAACTTTTTTTCTTTCCCCCCCTTTCAGCCCCTTTGGCCCTTTTTTTTTTGTGACGTCCATGTCCCCAGTCACTCATTCAGCCCTCGCTGCTCTTGCGGCTTTCTTTATCACCGGTGCAGTCGCCCAAACGTTCCCCGAAGTTCCTCTCAATGACAAGAGATTCGAGTATGACCAATTGGTTCGTAATTCTCTCCATTGCGTTGGGGCAAATCGGAAAACTCATGCTTGTTACCTTTTTTTAGCCTTATCGGGTAGATACCGACGTTGGTCTGGAACGAGGAGAACAGTATGGTTACAACATTTGCAACTCTACCACCGAGGGTCCAGAATCGCGGTGTCAGACTGCTATAATCAACTCTATAGAAGGTATGTTCATTGTCTCTTTTTAATCAATCACGTTTTTATCTAAAGCGGGATATCGAAATAAGATTTCTGTCTCTGGGGTCCACCTGAACCTAATTCGGTGGTTGGTGATACTGAAGGCGAGGCTGTGGCATACTGCACGCAACCTGGGCGTGGAACTCGTCTCATTCCTCGCGGGGCCCTTACTGGTGTACAGTTCACGAGGACACCCGACTATATTCAAGTTGTCGGATTTATCGATCAAACACAAATTAACATGCAAATTGACGATGCTGGAGGAGAAATGGATCCCCATGGTGCGGATCTGGTGAGTTGAGTCATTCGGGGTTGATAAAGTTGCGTTATTGATTGTTGGGGTTTTTTCTTTTTTGTAGCGTGGCAATCCAATGGGGGGCGTTCTTTACACTAACGCATGGAGCGGTAACGGCAGGTTCCAGCAGGTGATCCAATGGCACAAGTACGTTATTTCTCCGTATTATGAACCGTTATCGCCGACGGCTGACTGATACTCCCCTGGCAGCTTCATGGGCAACAATTACTTTTGTCTCAAGGCATGCGACCCTTCTCGCCCCAATGACCGCCGATTCTGCGAACATATCTTTGACCGTATCGGATGCTACTACAACGCACCTAGCAATGCCCAAGATGGTGTCTTTGAATCTTGCTTGGGTGACAATCAGGATTTCCCTGGTATCTACACCAACGAGGCTGGTCAGGTTCAGACTTACACTCAACCTCCCGAAGAACTAGGCCAGATCACTTCGATGCCTTATCAACCCAAGGTTCCTGCCAGCAGCCAATGCACCCAGTACGAAAGTACGAGCATCTATGCCGCCCTCGCCGCCGTAGAACCCAGTGGCTCTGGCCCCGCCGGCAGCGCTCCTACCGGTGGAGCGGGAGCTTCTGCCTCTGGAAGGCCTACCAATACTATCGGAAGCAGCGCCAGGCCCACCAGCACCGGATCATCCAGTGGTACTGCTGAAGGATCTCAAGCCACCGGTAACGGCGCCATCGCTATGGGCGTTTCTACTCTTTCAGCAATGGGGGTCGTTCTTTCCGCATTTTTCCTGGTATAAAAAATTGTTTTATGATTCATGACCTCTCGCATTGGAAAGTACCTACACGTCGTGCACCCATTCCCTAGCACCCCCCACCCATATACCTCGTACACGTTTGGCTCATTCTTCATTTCACATTTACATTTCATGGACAGATATTTTTTTTTTTTGTTGCAATTGACTCTTTTTTTTCTTCTTCTTCGTGTTATCATACGCATTACGCATTTAGCTTTCGCTTCGGTCGGTCTGTCGGTCGGCATGTAATTCATTTGAATAGCCAAGTGTTGTTTATTAGTGGATATCATCATTGACGTTCCTATGGAAGTGGTACAGGTTCAAACATGATGTTTTTTTCGACTGCGATCAGGGTAAGTATCTCAACCCCTACAAGCCAAGGAGTAACATGTAAATCATTGACGCCTCTCCTGTGTTTTGATGAAACCGATTGACCTGATAATACGCTACACTTTGATCTACATCAATTCCAAAAGTAGCCAGAGTGAGGTGCGATCGTAGCCTGCCCTGCTCCAAGTGCGTCCCGCAATGAATCAGTAGCGGACTCATCTGTATCATAATTGTCCGAGTCAGACCCACTTTCTTCTTCTTCCTCATCATCATCATATGGTGTCCAAGATGCCTCCGAGTCGTCTGATTCTTGGTCTTGATCTGCCTCTGCCTCTACCATTTCCCGCGACAAGTCCGGATCTTCCAACAATTCTTCTGCTTCTTCTTCTCCATGTTCTTCCACCTCTTCTTCTTCTTCAAGATCGTCGGGATCTAGCGGTAGATACGCCATGTCATTCTGACAAACGTATCCACCTAAATGTACAATGTCCACTCCGACATGTTGGATTCTGGCTGGCCTATCGTCTTTAGGGAAAAAAACATCCGGAGACAAAAAATCAGGAAGATCAAGCCCAAGTCTCGTAAATCGAAGCGCAGGATCGAATATTCGGACACTCTGCAAAGTAGGAATGTGGGATGAGAGGAATATTTCCCGGATTTTTTCGAGTGGTGAGGCTGTATCGAGTTGGATGTTGGGTTTGTTCGCAAACATATTAAAAATAGTTGCTTCTGGACCGAATCCCGCCCAAATATCTACCCATTGGAGAGTTCTGTGGGAAAGAGACTCTTGATCCTGTCGTATATTCGCTGATGACATGACCAAGTGTTTTAAAGACGGTGTTTTGCCGAGAACTACTTCGAGGGGGAGGTCTAATCGGGTTCCCCAGGACGCTGCGTGCCGGGCTACGTTTAGGTAGCTCAGCTTGGCACCATTCAGTTCGAGGAAGGGAAGAAATTGATTGTATTCCTCCGCATTTACGGTTATCGAGAGCTTGTTTAATTCTGGCATTCTCCACGCCTTGGTGATTACTTCGAGCATTAAAGGCATGGCACCACAGGATGTGAAGCGGAACCACTTTAATCGAGGCCAGATCATATCTGGGACCACCAGCCTGTTAGGAGCTTCTAGAGGTGCGTTGAGCGTAAGCGTCAACGTTTCTAGATAGTCGAATGATTGCTCGAACATTTCGATGCCCCATCCAGGGAGAGCAAAGGCCCCAAGGTTTAATTCTCGGATGTTAGTTTCCCTGGGAATACGGAGGCAAAGTTCCATGTTCGGCTGGGCAACGAACGTAATGTTCGCATCGATATCGGGAATTGGGATAAATGTTAAACTGGAAAGTCGAGGACAGTGATCGATAATGTCTTGCAAAGCATTGAAAAGCGTGAACACGATATCCTTTGGGCAGTCCAAGGACAGTGCCAAGGCATTAACGTTCACCGCTTTGACGAATGATGCAAGGGAGTGTTGTGAGGTTCTGAGAGACGAGATGAAGGCTGATATCTGCCCCAAATCCCACAGCGTGACCTCTTCATATAATAGTTCGATACCAGCGTTGAACCAGTCCCGACAGACAGCAATAATTGCTTGTTTTGTGCGCAGATTAAACCTATATGAAGAGCGCTTCCAATTCGCCCTGTTTGTGTTCAAAAAGAGGTCCGGAGCAGCAGCATAACGGAAGACTGTCTGGAGTATCTCTGGTGGTAGCGGCTGAACGGATGGTTTGGGAACGCTGGTATTCGAATCTGAATCCAATGCGACCTTACTCCGTTCCATCTGCCCTCCAAGTTCTATACCCTTCATCTTCCCAAAATGAAATCCAGTCCTCCTTCCCACTTTAAGACCGTCTTCGTACCCTATCTTCTTTCCTTCATCGCAACCCGAAATGCGCCCCTCCTTGACACCCTCATCATGGCCTAACCGTCGTCCCTCCTTCACTCCTTCGTCTCGACCATGGCTTCGACCGACCCCGTAACCTTCCTCATAAGCGGAGGTACGGCCCTCGTTCTTGCCTAGTTCCTTCCAGGCTGCTAACACGACGCGGAGGAGCTTCTTCCTATCAATCGCATTCTCCAACTCGTCCCATACAAAATCGAAAGCGACGTCAGATGAATCGGCAAATTCATTCACGACGCGCCTGTAGACCGAATGTCGCCGGATATCACTATTCTCTGGATCCGAAAGCTTGGACCGCATATCAGAACAAAGACGAGAAAAGTCCTCTCCTTGCGTGCCTTCTATCCAATAGGCCACAAATAATGGTCGTACATTCAGCCAATGATGTTTGAGTGCAGCTGGAATGTCAGAGTCAAACCAGGCCTTGACATCGCCAGATATCCTTTGTTGAAATGCCCGCAATTGCGCATAGTGACCTTTTTTCCAGAATGCGTCTTCTAGAGCAAGGAGCCAATATTCTGCATCGCCAGTTCCGTCGAAAACGTTCTTTGATCCCCGCATAGAGGACGAGAAGGAGCCTGCAAGGCGACGATGGTGAATTCGATGGTGAATTGATGTACTATATGGGGGAGTGACACAGGGGGATATATAGGCGGTTTCCGAATCCGGGTAAACCTTCACACGCGCTAAAGATTTCGGTTCTGTTCCTCCATCTGTTCCTCGACCTGTACCCTTCGATTCTCGCAGCCTGGGATAGGTCTTGATAGGTTCTCAATACCGAAGATCTCGTCTGCAGGTATGATTTAAATCACATGATTCGGATTGGCTGAGATGTTGATTTTTTTTTTTTTGTCAGAGCATCGATATCATGTTTCTTCATTCGTTGAGCTGCGCGTGGCTCGATCTCTGGGACTATGCTGGTAGTCCGAGCTATAGAGAATATCGCTTATCGACACGTCTACAGGTTGTTTCGCTCGCATCTTACTCTTGAAGCAAAGTATCCGGGAGCTTTGACCAGGTGGCCTTTTATGATTACTGGATTGGGAAGAACAAGTAGCTCTGTGCGTGGCTTTCTCTGGTTCAAGCTGATGGGAAATTTACTTGTTAGCATCCTTTTTGTGTATTAAATACTGGAGAATGTGGGACTACGTTGAACAAGCCCCCAGCCCGCGTGCCAGATCAAGTAAAGGTGCGTGGTTCTTTCTCTCAGTATACGTCCTTTGATTGACTATCTCTATGCACAAACAGCCGATGACTACGTATCCAAAACTGAAGAATCGCGCTCCGACCTGCTACTCATGGATTCCAGAACATACTTGTCGGCACCCAATCATTCACAGCCTTCCAGTAGAGATCCTGAACATAATCTTCTCGGACGTTTGTCTGTCGTACGGAGCAGAATTTCTACCCTTTTCCCTTCACATTCAACAAGCCGACGGATGCTGGACCATCGATGCACCAGCGATCTTCTTGTCCCACGTTTGCAAACGCTGGAGAGCCATCGCCACGAATTCCCCGAATCTGTGGTCTTCCATTAACATAGACGTCTACCGCATGCCCAAAGACTTTCGACCCCTTCTGAAACTCTACCTCTGCAACGCAGGGAAGCGACCACTGAGAATCCGGATAACGGATTCTCAGAAGTCGACTTGGCGTCAGCAGGGTGATTATGTTGCAGACCATCTCGGTTTCGAGGGATTCGAAGCCACATGGTGTTTGTTGCGGGAGACACGGCGCCTTGGGGCCCTCGATTTAGTTCTGGACGAAGATTTCATCTACTCCCCCGTTTCCAAAGCCACGTTCATCAAGGAGGCCACGAGCATGTCCTTCCCTCTCCTAACGTGCTTCAACTGCTCCACCTTCCCTGACAGCCTGGATAATGACCGCTGGTTTACGGAAGACGACGATGACGATGCTTCAGTTGACGCTGAAGAAGACGAAGTCGGGTCCTGGTTCTGGGATGCCATCTACGAGAATGCTCCCAAACTCACCTCCTTGGTCACCGACAGACTCTATAACACCCAGCTACTTCCGTATAGCCAATTGACGACCCTCCAGATCATGCGATTGAACGCACACGACTGGCCACACCTTCTTCTCACCATCTCGACATCCCTGAATCTCCAAAACCTCAGCATCCATGAATCATACGACCCCATCGACGATGACTTCTCATCCATATCCTGCTGCTCTCTCCGAACGCTACGCATCGAAATCTGGCCGGTTCTTAGGAACCTGCCGAGGATGTTTGCCTCACTCCACCTACCCTCACTGCGATCGTTTGAACTTCACCTTTTAGGTCCGAGCGTGGCTGAAGATGCATTGGTGTGTAATGCCCCGGAGTCGGATTGGCCATGCCACACACTGCTCGCGATCTCTGAAGCCTGCTCTGCCACACTGACTCAATTATCGGTGAAAACAGAAGATTATGCCATTTCTGCTAATGCGATGACTAGAGCGTTGGCAGCAATGCCAAATCTGGTGTTTCTGGAAGTCAACGCGGTGCGAGATGCGCAAGAGTCCTTCGCAGCGGGTTTGGTTTCGGGTCTCATGGTCGAGGAAGCCCGTGGTGGGAGGGATGCTGTGCTAATGCCGAAACTGCGCAAGCTGTTCGTCCATGAGACGGTCTCGAGTTCGGGTGGGTACTCGCCGTACCTGGAGATTGCGGAAGATATAGTTCGCATGGCCGAGTTGAGGTCGTCGCTCAGGTCAACGTCAACTCTCGCTATTCTTTGTTTGTCGCATGGTAGTCAAAAGTATACCTGGGATCCGGCGGAGGTTCATGTGGAGTTTTTGGGAGTTGGTTTGGTGTCGAGGTTGGAGGCTTTGGAGGTGAATGGAACGTTGTGCAGGGTAGAATGGATGTCAGGTTCTGTGGATACCGAGAATGTGACATTGGGTTGACTGATATCACGATCTTTCAAAACTAGTTTATGGACAGGCTTTTTGAAATAAATTTACGTTTATATCTTCATTGTATCCTCTGTGCAGGTCGTGGTAGACCGTTCAAGATACTCTCGGTGTTTGTAAGCCGAGTGCCTCCAGTATACAATGATCCATGTCGTATGTGGTTCCCAGAGTCTCAACGGGATTCTAATATCTCACTGTCGAATTCTCATGCTAAAAATGCCGCACAGTTTGATCGGAGGAGAATTTGGAGTCAAATAGCCCACGAAATGGAAAACTTATGGACTGGTGCGTAGATGATACCTTGAGTAAATTCGACTTCTCGGAGTTTTGTGTTGGGTTGGATAGATCATGAGCTAGATTTATTACAACACGAATACAGGCGTTATGTGCGTCGAGGTACATCGAAACTCGTTACAGTAAGGACAATTGACGTTGACGTTCTTGCACCATTTAGCACGGAATTCGTACTCTAGCAGCTCAAGTGCAGCTCTATAGTCCCGGTCGATATCAGTACGTTGCACGATGCATTCAAAGCACGCGGAATCACTTACACCAGTGCAGCAGATGGAGATGGAGCCTGCACCGTCGCAGCGGATCTCGCTAGCTGCGCATTGGTCAGGGAAGAAAACTTCACGCTGGAGAAGAAAAGTCAGTTAGTTAACTGATCCTACGGTTTAAATGCTGACTCCACATACGCAGGAAGGGTTGGATTGACGCTTCTCGGCGGCAGGAGAAGCCATAGCGAGAGCTGCAAAAGTAGCGAGGACAAAGAGGCGGAATTGCATGCTGGTTTGTTGGTTGGTTTCTGTGGGTTGTGTTGATGATAATACTCGTCCAGAATCCACAGGCTTTTATATCCCTCGAGATGGCCTCATTCTCCGTATGGTGGCAGGGTCTGTTCTCTTGTCTAGGCTTTGCCAAGCTCACAGAGATGATTATCGTGGAGTCGTTGTGGAGAGCTATTTCATTCCGAAGCAATTGAAGCACGGGCGGCCGTTACATGTTGGAATTGTGCATCGTTCCAATGAATCCTCCCCAGAGTTTCATGCGCACAAACATCATGTAACGGGTGATGCTCCGACGCTAATGAATACTTGGAAGGCTTAAGACAAGACAGAGTTTTGGGTACATTACCTGCTGGGCGTCGTATGTAAATCAAATACAATATCAGCAGACAAGATGAATATCGAAATCCGTACTACTTAGAGCGCTGAATTATCCAACATGATGGGTCCCGAAAGCTGTAGAGCCGGCAGAGAAAGGTAAGTTCTCCAACTTTAATAAGCGGTCACTGCAGAATGATGAGTATCAGTGACTTGTTTCGGACTTGATGGGTAACGAACCGTGAATAACGGGCGACCCGAATTCATATCATCGTCGAAACCATCAAGTTATTGAAAAACATCAGAAAACCATTAAGAGGAATAAGATGGGAAATATCCATCGACAGCCATGCTGTGCAGCTATATTGTTCATGCATTGAAACGTTCTCGGTCCGAGTATGCTAGAAGTTTCTGCGAAAGCATCATTTCTGGTACAAGTCTATGGTTAACTTGGATACGGCTAGACGGAAATGAAACTGAGCCGCTTACCATTTGACTGAGCTGCATGGCTGACTCGCGGATTTCGCTTCCAATCCCCGAAATTGACTGTAAGAATATCCTGACGTGCACGTTTGCTTTGAAAGAGGTCACCCACGTCTTTCAAGGCCCCTGGCTTTGGCACTGAGGCTTTGAAGAGTGTCGTCTGACTCTCTTTCCCAATTCTCGGCGAACCTGGGGTAGCCATAAGGCGAATCGGAGTGTTTAAAAGCGGGTGGTGCTCTGTGGTGCTCCTATTGAAGTCGTTGAGCTATTAGTACTGTATCACGTAGGCGAGGGGCATCACGCCAGCTACATAAATCAAGTAGATCAGCTTTGGATTATAACCAACCTCTGGATGCTTACCGTGGCTGGGATGACTCCGATGACATGACGGTTGGGAGCAAGCGAGATGCGTCGTCAGAGTCACGGGACCTTGTTATTTACGCGTTATTTGGCTGGTCACGCATACTGAGACAGTGGTCTCTCTGTCCATCCTCCATCATGGATACAACTATTCGGATTGTCCATATAGCCGATCTTGATTCCCCCGTCACAATCTGTCGAAAGTCAGATAGGTTCTTTTTGATGCTGCTTTTACTGATATATCATACATATATTGTACAACTGACGCTCCTAGGTTACGCAACAGTGAATGCATCCTTTCCTTCTTTTGTGTAACATTGAATGGTTCCAGGAGAATCATGAAGTCTAGATAGGAACCAAGAACATTCATTCTGATTCGGTCGTGTTTTGATTCAGAGCTTTTGATGGAAATTCCCGCAACATAGCTATCTTGAACGGCGAACGAGTGAGTCCGCCGATAGTTTTCGACGGTTATTTATGCTACGTGATGATGTTCTCCACTTACGCCTTCTATGTACTTCTCCCAGGACGACTTCATCATTCCGCATCACGGAGCTTGTAGAAGAAGCATCTTCTGAGCTTTCTATCAAGCGAGCAAGACCTTGACGACCGAGGTACACCTTCGCGGAGCACGAATTGAATCGTCCCTCCAAAATTCTCCCGGCTGCGCGGGACGGTGAGAATCACCTTTACTTTTAAAGAGGCGCGATTGACGCGGCAGCGATCTTAAGATCCTCCGTCTATACCTTATCTTTGACGGCCTGAGGATGTGGATTCTCTGCACGTAAATTCTGTAGGACATACTACGTCGAATGAACCGGATGGAGTGCGTTTGGATAATGATACTTTCCTGTCGTTCTTACTATGATAAGATGCTAATATTTGATACATTTCCCAAACATTTCCTCACCAGGAGTCTGGGCACGTATTCGTCGGGAACTCGTTCCGCCATTGTAACCCATTTCTATACCTGGGGTAAGTATAACGCGTTTATATTACATCTCCGGCGGCCAGAGGCTGTGAAGCATCGGGATCTTTTAAACTGAAGATCGTACTATGTTTGTGATCTTGCGATTGCAGGCGGATATTTGTTTCTTTCAGCAGGCTTTGTTGTACTAGTCTCAAAACGACTTTTACAGCGAAGGAAACCACTTACAGTAGGCATTGACATGCCAGTATCTCGATCTAGGTTCAAACCCGGGATGCTGTGAATAGCGCTTGCGGAAAGCCTACGCGTCAAAAGGGCAGGCCCCTGACGGTGAATGACCACTATTGAATAGAACAACTAAAAATCTCATCATCAACGCTAGATTCCAGCCTTCATTCGGCTCAATTGCAACTAAATTAGTTTTCTGGCCAGATTTGCCGATCATTGGTCTGCTCCATTATGGTATGCAAAGCGGCTGGTATTGGAAGTAACATGCCATATCATCATTGGTGCTCAAGGAACGGCATTCCACTGCAGGTTGTACTCACTTGCCTTTTTCAACGATCGGGACCCAAAACCCAACTCACTGGAGTGCAGCGGCAGGCACATTTGTTGACTCGTTGAACCCTTTCCGAGCCCTTTTTTTAAATGCCCTGGCCGAAGCTATCGCCGGTATGTGTTGTATATCACTGTTCGATGATTCATCACTGATGCAAGCCAGACCGCTACCATCGAAGCTTTCTCCCCAACCATTGGGGACTAAGAGCGGCAGATCACCCCCCATTTTGGAGCTTGAGTTCCAGATTGAGGGATTTTGCCCTCGGCGCAAGGTTTTTTGCGCAGGTATTTAGCAGCAGTACCGCCTGATCCCTTGAAACGGATGAGCCGGCCGTCAATTGGTGAAAGGCTTTCGAGATAATTGACAGAGTTGGGCGGCGAATCCATTACTATCCTTGCAGGGTAGCTGGAGTCGTGGGAGGGTTTTGGGTGAGCAGAGTGGAATTGTCTTCACACAGATATCAAAAGTAATTGATTCGACAAGCCAGGGTAATAGGTATCCTTACACGGGCAATTCAGGGATCCCGATGATACGTATTTGATGTACGGCTCTGATGTCGGCCACGATCCGCACTCCCAGATGCACAATCTGTCGAGAAGAGGACTCACCTCAGATCATTTACTGCGCACTCAGTTCATGGCACTGCAACACCCTCTATGCAGAGTCGGTCATTTTCTCACTAGCCTCATCTAGCAATTACAATTGACTTATTGACGTCGGGGAAACCATCAAAGAAGGGCTTCTAGCGGCGTCCCCCGTGCACATCATCTGCAGATCATCTTGTTCCTGTCAAAA
This sequence comes from Moniliophthora roreri, assembly GCA_001466705.2. NCBI lineage: Eukaryota > Fungi > Basidiomycota > Agaricomycetes > Agaricales > Marasmiaceae > Moniliophthora > Moniliophthora roreri. Next base: position 62,760 of record LATX02000012.1, on the reverse strand, counting down.
TAGTGGGCAATTTACCCGAATCACGTATTTTTGTCCCTGCAACTCCCACCTGGATCTCTATTCCCTTTTCTTTCCCCCTTACTTTCATCATCGACCATCAACTTATGGGATCCTCCCTCGAGAACTTTCGCTTTGGTCCTACATCGTCCACTACATCGATGGACTGGGTACCACAGGAGAAACGATGCAGAACCAATATGACGTCGACGTCAACATTAACGACAACCATGCTCGTTCCTCCCGGTGGTTCGTCTCTACCTTCTCCACCTCCGACGCCTTCACCACGACTGGCTCCACTCCCTCCACGAATTCGATGCCCCGTTTGCCTTGAACATGGTACCCCCAAGGATTTTGGCCGCTGTATTGGCGCGCCTGGTTCTTCAGTGCATGCACACCACCCAAAGGAGGATCGTGGTGGAGTATCCAAATCATTGAAGCGTAAGCGATCACCGCCTCGGTTACAGACGGGAAGGAAGGCCCACCCACCGCGCACAGCGCCATGCCATACATGTCTAGATGACATTGGTGAAGAGGAAGGGCTGGTTTGGGGAAGGTGCGACAACCGAGAGTGCTGGTCGAGGAAAGGCGAGGTGAAGGGTGGTAGCGTTGGCCTCGCGTGCCCCAGTTGCTCCCCTGAAGGTGGATTGGGATGTGCGCACAAATGGATCTGTGACCTCTGTGCATTCTTCTCGACGTCGAAACGACCGCTCGTATGGGAATGCCGAGGATGCCAGAACCCTTTTTGTGATGAATGCCCCGAGGTCCATGCAGATGACGAGGAGGACGAGGATAAATGCATCGACTGCGGCAAGGGAGACTTCCTTTGCCAGGATTGCCGGCATCAGATATTCAACAGCTCGCCACGTTCTGTCGATTTCGAGTTTGAACAAGGTTCTTCTACCTTTCCATGGCGCTGCCGCTTATGTACCTCACCCATCTGCTCGTCGTGCCTCCCCAGTTCGAATTCAACCAAGCACGATTGCCCCAACTGCCTATCCTCATTGTGTGGAAGCTGTAGAAGTGTTCTAGAATGTAAGAACTGCGGTGGAGAAATGTGTCAACTCTGCCCCGCGATGCTTTGCGTGGGATGCGAGGCAGATGTGGACTCACACTCGGATGGCGGGCTGTCGGTCTAGTCAATTTGGGGGAGAGGTAAGCTCTTACTTTGGTCATTAACCCACTGTCATTGATGTTGACTTGATGATGCATTTACAGAATGCTGGACATTCTTCTTTGCGATTCCACTGCGCTTGCTATCAATTGTATCTTGGTCAAAACTGTATCATTTACCTATGTTTTTCTTACTCTCCTCGACATATGTTTTCTTCTTGCACTTGTATCCAATCCTCGCCTTGTTTATTTATATCACATATCTTGTTATCCTGCTATTATTGTACATAATGGTGTATCTGACAGCGGGTGAAGATCCTCAGATGACCCATGAGCGCCACGAATCCACCGTCAAGCACCTCGGCGGTATGAACTTGAAACATGTTACTGAGACGTTTCCTATAGGTTCAACAATTGATGTTCCCAGCGTCCCATTTTCTCACTCCTGTCAGAATCCAGATGAACTTGGTGATTCCGGTGTAGTAGAAAGAGACCGGGGCATGAACTTCTTGATATGATGAAGTTGCATGGCAGATGACGAAGAGATCCGACTCTGCGGGGTATGTACTTATTCAGGAAGGTTGCCCAAAAGGTTTGACGCGCGGAACCAAATAACGCGTATACAAACATGGTCTCGTGATCCGGATAGGTTGACTCGTGGCTCTCTTCACTCTCACCCTCACGACTGAGATTATGTCGCTAGACGACTCCACTCGGGAGAGACTGACCGAGCAAAGGGAACGAAATGGCCATTGGAGAAAAGTGGGAGAATGTGTTTAAATTTGCTTCAACAGTGCGTTTGCGGCAGAATTATTGGTTAATATCCAATAAGAAGCTTTATAGAACAGGTTTCTCTCTCAAAGGAGAACTAATGGGTGTAGATGGATGCTGCACAATCATCCAAAGCTCTGGATCAGGCGGAGACAAAAATCGAGCTGATGGTGAGCTGACACCCTTATCTCAGGAATACTCCCTTGACAGCGATGATTGATGTAGGATATAGAAGCCTGCAACTTACACTAGCCATAGCTACCCAAATTCACCCGATATGGATAATTTTGCCACCGAAAGCTTGCAACGGTCATCACCTGGAGATTCGTATTCGTCTGTCGAGGCGATACGACCTGTGCTACTCCATACCCACGCCCCGCAAGCTCCATGCATCATTGCCACTACCGCCATCTATCCCACTATACAAACGCCGCTATTTCAAATTGACAATATTACTGAGAGACAAGTATCTCAATTCCCGCGGGATTTTCCAATCAATAATGTGGAAGGGAACCAAATGACAACACGTACCACAACATCGGTGCAAAGAGTCATTCATATGCACGGAATAGTCGTAGAAAAGTCCCAGTGTACCGAATACAATGACGAGGTGAGCTTCTCGTACTATCGTCGACCTTTTTGGTTTCACTGACCGCCGCGGTAGTCCCGTTACATCGCTCAAAGACATGTTTACAAATCGACAGGCTAGTGCCTCGTCAGCGAAGATATCAAGAATAGGATGCTTGATGATCACGCTCAGAAGGACGTATTAGTGACGCCCACGCAGTACGTTCCATCGTTCTCTCTGCGATTGGTATGCAAATAACAGGAACGTGCAGATCTGGCAAAAGTATTGTCTAGGGTGGCCTCGAGCAAGGCATGTTTCTTTCCGCACCTCCCGTGATGATGACTGGTGGCTCTTACACTTTGAAACCCAAGATCTCCGCATTCTTGTCGGTTATTTGGTATCAACTGATCAGAGATCCCAGCTCTGGTATCTTACGACGGGGGTGTCACATACCTTCAGGTTGAACTTCGCGGTACTGAGCCGATCGGCAGAGTTGATACCTGTTCACCATTGTTTTCGGATGTGCCTCATTCGAATCCAAAAGTCAGTCTTGTCCATCAATAAAAGTATCTAGTCTAAGCTGATGACGGAGACCTGCAGGATGTTAAATGTACGCGCAAGCGGTGTGTCCTTCGCCTTTCGATTCTTGCACGAGCTCTATGATTCATACTCCTCCCATTATGGATGTGCTTGAGGATTTCGCTAATTTCGAACCTGTCGTCGACCTGGAGGCTTTGGATTGTGCTTACTTGTCACGGAATATCGATACCAAAGGCGAGATACACAACTTTGCGAAATCTATTGCTATCTTGGGTTCAATGTATGATATGGCATGTCGAACGTTCGTGTAGGATAGGCTCATGCGGTAAGCGCAGGATGTTACCTCTCACAAATGGCGAGTAGCTCAAAGTTTCGATCCCAGAACTACGGACTTTGTGCGGTAGCTTGGATCCCAGGAATTTGAGGTCTTTGGGGAATGGTCGATTTGACGGAGTTACAGACCGTAAGTACGTTCTGATCTTGACGGTTTTGAACAAACCAATGCTCATGTGTACTGCTTACAGCACCACGTTCATTTTGGGCTACAAGTACAGAATTGGAGATCAGCACGTTGGCGTTCCGAGTCTTCTCGCACCTACTAAGTAACTAAAGGGAGCCTGGCAAGAGGTGATGAGACGTTGATATTCGCGTTCCAGTCAAACCTATCCTATATAATCATGTACTCCGAACTGTACTTCAAGCTTTTACTGCTGCACGTTTTCAGTAATGAAGCGCGCCACCGAGCGCTGATCGATTTGGCAAGACCTACGTGCGTAACGCTGATGTCACAAATCGGTCTTGAGTTTTCCTACCATCATCCACCGGGAGCCGAAAATCCCACAGATTCTATCATTCTTGTCGTGCTTTCTTCTCTCTTCACTCAGTATCCAAGGCACTCGCCGGCACTAATCCAACCCGATTTCCGACCCCAAGCAATTCAGAATTCAGCTTCTCAATCACGCCGCGCAAATATCGCAGAATTATTTGAAGAGACTGGATGCCTTATGGACGATTTGAGACTTGTTAGATAAGATGAAGGGTGAAAGGGTGCGTTCTGCAGCGCTAAAGTCGGATCTCCGGAACTCACAGATAAACAATATCTTCTAGTAAATGGAGAACCTCTTTCGTGCGAACCAAAACGTCGGACGGAACCGTGGATGTCACCAACATCAGGTGCTCCTACGGTGCTCCTGCAGAACCGAGTCATTACGAGTATTGCTGTGCTGCGGGGCCCCAGGAGATCTGGTTTATTTTTGGCCAGCTCAGCAGCTCGCAATGAGTATCGCGAATGCATCGAATTTCTCTCTCAGAGGCACGCTGAACAACGTACAACGAGATCAAATCAACCACTATATCACTACTGGGGTACTTCATTTGCACGGGATTGATATGGAGAGAGACTTAGAGGGATGTACCGAGCATAATGAGGTGAGATCCTTTGCTTGTCTCGTATTAAATTTGCTCACAGTTTTTTGCAGTTTGAATACATAAAGAGGGGACATATCCGTAATCTCAAGATCATACACTCCGAGGAGAATTTGAAGAGGGAACCGCGCCAAGGAGAGGGGACCCAGGAAGCTGTCACTGGAAGATGTGTCCATATCGTTGAGATCCATGGCATAAAGGATTCGAGGTTCACTGCTATAACATACCATGGGAAGGCTTCTCGCAGGGTGAGTCAAGGAATCTCTCATGCACGAGACTGGGCTTAATGATACTACCAGAAGTGGGAACGAGATTTCCTCATTTACTCCCGGAACAGGTCGGTCGTATACCTTCGTACGAAACCCGAGCTCATCTATTTGTAGATGTGCTGATTCTGTTCAACTCTTTGGCTTCAATTGCTCGACTATCCCTGCCCTCATCTTCTACAACGGTACGTAGCTTTCATGAGAGCGTTGGTACTACTTGACATGACTTAAATGGTTGAGGACAGAGCTAATACCTCTCGCAAACGTGTATCGAAAGGAGCTATTCTGGACAGGATTATATCTCGCTCACTTAGTGGTCAGTTCCTTATTTTCGTACAGGACTTTACTGACAAATTTGACTACAGAAACATAAGAACTGGTCCGGATGGCGTTTATGGGTCGACCAGAAAACTGGCCAACTATGTGTCGGACCCAAAGGGCCCTGGCCTTTGGGTATCCCCGAAGCCATCTCCCCAATGGATGTTCCTTCCACACTGGACATGCTCAAAGATGAAAACTGCCTTGGATACTTCGCATCCCATGGATCCTGCTTAGACGACATTGTTCTTCGACACGTCTTTAGGTTGCACTATTATGCCCACCCTGACGACACCCTTCCTGATGTCCTGAGAGCGGGGCTGCGCCGAGATGGAGAGGGATTTCAGTTTAGGGGGCGTGCAAGCAATCTCCTTCCCTGCATGCGGGTATCTCAGATTCTTGACACACCCAAACACCCCGCGGAGGTCCTACGGTCTGACACGATTTACTCGAGTTCTGGAGAACCAGTGGCAAGATTCCCTCTCAGAAGCCGGCGAACATGGTACTCAAGGGTTGGCTGCGACTTGCAGGAAGGAACATTCGTCAAAGGTGGTTTAACTCGGTGAGCCTACATACCCTGGTTAGTGTAGTATTTGTGTTCTCGCTCATGGTTTTGCTCTAGTTTCCAGCTCAGTCGCGCGAAGGCGGGCGATACTATCCGGTTGGTCTGCAAACGCGACGATCACCAGACCTTAGTTGATGCTTGGCTCTGTCAATCACCCTATATCTTTAGCGTACTTCGCACGCCGAAGGAAGAAAAGGCCAAGTTCTGTAAGTGAGAGATACCACAAGTCTACAGTAAACCTAACGACTATCAGTCCTCGTAGCACCACAAAGCACATTAAGCATCAGTGTCACCGTCAGACTTGACCTAGTTCTCCCGGTCTACCTCTTCATCCGCTCCATCGATCCGTTCATTAATCTGTCGCCTGACATTGACTTGTTCTGGTCGTTCGATGCGACGGGACAAACCAAGATTTCTGAAGACGAAAGAAAGCGCATGGGTCTCCCAAGCATCATTCTTTGTGGCCCCCTTTCCTTCAAGTTGTGGGTGTGGCCAAGCTACGCATACGACGCCATTCGCAAATGGCAGATCTCGCGGGGATTTGATCCTAATACTACGAAATTTTCACAAAGTATGGGATACCAGGACCTTCAGATCGTTGGGAAGGACCCAAACAACAAAAGCGGTAGGCCACCACGTTTAGCATTTCCTGTCTCAATCTTGCTTTCCTGACTTGACGTTCTCTGCGTTCACAGATTCACGTTCATTTTGGGCCGCAAGTTCAGACTTGGAGATCAGTGCGCTGGCTTTCTGATTCACATGTTCAGCTATATTCCTTCGTACATACATGTAATTGCGGTAGGATGCGATGACGTTAATTAACACTCAATGGCTGCTCCCACCAGCATAGCTTGACTCCGCTTCATAGAATGAGTATTTCCTTCGGTCCCCTGCCTTAATCCTTACACTCATTATCTCAACAATCTTTTCGGCTACTTTCGCCAAAAATGGCCTTGCAACTGCCACTGGCTTCCTTATTGGAAGAAGTCCAACAATCAACATTGTACAACGAACTCAAGTCAATGAAATCATCGATACCGAAGTATTATGCCCGGTGAGGCCGACATCGGCATTTCTGCATTTGCAGTATGATGGACAGGTTACCATAAACTTTGCTTCCGGTAGGACACTGTCCGAGTGTTAACTAGGCATCGAATTAGGTTTGGTAATAGCATATCCCAGGAGTTTGGCACTTTATTTATTTTCGGTGAGGTTTAGGTCCATCAATTCCGCCATCCCCCCCATCCGTACCCTTCCTACATTGCTATAGATTTGTCATTAGTACAGTTCATGCCACCTCAGTAAGGTAATGAAACACCACATACCGAGTGACAATAAGTTGCGAGTGAGCCATTGCTTTTCGACCTTGCAAGGACTCGGAGCATCATTAGAATGAGACAGGCATGCAAAGTGGAACACGCTCTGCAAAGGGAAGTGTAAAACAGTGGACAGGATGAAGGATTGCGGCTTACACAGTCAGCGGGCTGAGCCCGGCGGTTCTCGAGGGACGTTGAAGGGAATGAGAACACGGGCCCAAGAGTCCACCATTACAGTCGCGTTCGAGCAGCCTAAAGCCCAAATCCCCTCAACTTTAGCCTGGCAGGCAGGATACATCAAAATCATTGGGATCGCACTCCCTATATCGTGCTGGCAGCGGTCGGATCCCAAGACCAGCCATGGCTGAGGCAGGAGAGGCGGAGACTTCGAGGTAGTTCAGCGATTGCTCGGAAGGCTGCAGCACGTAGAGTGTTCGAAAACAATTGCGGAGTGTTGAGATTGACGACATACCTGACTGGAAAAGACCGTTCCGGTCTGGGACCCTTGAATGCAATAGTCAGAAGCGAAGACGGCGGTCCTCTCAAAGGGTCATCGTTTCCGTTCTTGCCGCGCCAAGAGGGTTGTCGAAGTACAATACCGATATTGCCAAGAGTGCAGTGTACTTGGAATGGTAGACATCTTATCCTGAGTTGCACGGTCTGATACGAGTGGCCCTAGAGCCCAAATTAGTGACAGGTTCTGAGATCATGTTGTGAGCTCAACATCTGATTCGAAGGGAAGTTGAGTAACGTCGTCTCGACATAGAGGATAGCATTCACTCACTCTTTCGGTGGATAGCGCTTGCTTCACCCCACTCTAAGAGCATCAGAGTCCTTTGGCAGGCTACAGCCCATTTGTAGATGTAGAGGCTTCCATATAGCTAAGCTGACTCTGCTCCTGTTCGATCGGTTAAAGTACATTCCAAGACGAGGCTATTGCCACCAGATCTGCTGAATGAAGCGTCAGGAAGTATGAAGAACGCCAAACCACTCTACTCACAAACGACTTCCAAGCTTCATTCGGGATAATTAACATCGCACAAGTTGAACACAATATTCGAGATCGAGTCACCTCAAGCTTTCGGGGTGGTCGAGGTCATTTTATGCAGGATCATAATCAAATAGACTGAAGGGAGCCGAGCTGGGAAAGGACGAAGATAAACATCCAATTTCGCGACGGATGGAAAACTCTCTGCTCACCATCATCCTCGACTAGCGCAATCTCATTCTCGCCCACAGTACCCACGATATACCATATGTTCAGTTCCGACCCGTTTCCTGACTCGTCCTGTTAAATGTTTGCGCAATAGTACGCCTATTTCTGGTGTTTTCTTGTGGGATATATAGATAATGTAGTAGGTGCGCAAAAAGCTTCAATAAAGATAGAAACATTAGACAAGTAAAGAGAGAAAATTAATCCACACACTCATTATGGGCCCGGCCATTGATTCGTCGGTTCCAACGAGACTGTTTTCCTCCAGAACTTCCGATTTTAATCAATAATCCACGGTGCTGTCGACATGGATATCTTTCTCTTCCCAAGGCCTTTTTGAGGAAGGACAAATGGGGGAAGAGGCGGAAACATGGTAATGGTAAAGATTTGAGGCTTAGGTAGGGCACGCGCGTCGGCGACCGCAACACGGGCCTGACTGGGATCTTACTCCGACTGTCGCCATTACTGTATCAGAGCAAAAATATCCTTATTCAACCTGTCTACATGGAGTTTAAACTAATTGCAGTCGTGCCTGTGAACATGATCTAGCATGTCGGTATAGCAAGGAAAAAAGTGGAAAAAGTCCACTCAATCAGCCCGATCAACCTCACTAGCCTCCCGATCCTCAAAACAATCCAACACCCTCACCTCTCTGTCATACTCCAGCCAGCTCAACCACGCATCCCCAATATCGGATACGTGTTCCGCAGCTTCATCGCCCAATACTCTCCGAATCTTCTCTCGGCTCGTCAGACGTTTCTTTTCGAGAAACTCTTGGCGTTGGGTTGGTGTAAGCAAGGGGTAACGATAATGGTGGGGGATGAGGAAAGGGTCCATGTAGGCAGAGGTGCGGTTGGTGGCACGAGTGTCGGTATCATCGTCGTCATCCTCGTTTGGGATGAGCACCTCCTTCTCAGGATGAATAGATTGATGCCTCTGGAGGACAATGCGCCGGAGAAGCTTCCTGAACCACCGCCTGGTCAGTAAGAGTGGTCTGGGAGATGAGAAGAAGGTCATGGGCAGAGGGAACCATCGTTCCCGAAGACGGGGTCTGGGGAGGCGATGAAGTTCGGATGTAGGAGTGCCGTCCTGCTGCAAAGAAGTTCCTGAACGCGAATAAAAACGACCGGGACTGTCGTTGGTCCAAGCTTGTACTGCGTATGAAGATCCGGTAAAGACTGGCATGTCGGGCTCGGAGGTAGTGAAAAAAAGTGATGGTACAGGTAAGTTGAAGAGTACGCTCGGCCCGCCTTGCGAGAGAGAATGTGAATAGGCAATCCCAATCCTTGGAGATCTTATATTACCATCCGAATGCCACACCAAAGCTAGTTGGTAGAACAATGAGATCGCGAGACAATGGATTCATCTGTGCTGAGACCATCGACTGATATCGTCGGTAAGCCCTGGAAGCGAGACAGAACGGCGAAGAGACAATACCTAGTACCATATTGGCAACACAGTGAAGGGCCAGCTTTCCAGTATGCTATTCCAAGTCCGACCTTCATCGTAAGTTGTATGGCCACACGCCACATCTTCACCAAAGAATAGGACAAATAAGTCAATTTATGCCATGGTGATAAATGGGCCAGGCCCCGCACCTGCAGCTGGTCAATACCATTTCTGATCACTATAACCTAGACGTCCCAATTCCAGTTTCTCTGCTCTGAGACATCTGGCAAGCAGAAAAATGAGCATTAATCAGAGGGGTTCGAATAAGGATCATACCTTCTCTCCATATCCCCTAGTCAGGTAATCGCGCAAAATTTGCTCATGTTGGGTCGAAAGCATCGACGGCGGAATTGATCTTCACATCCCAGTGAGCCAAGCTAGGAGGCACGTCGGCATCGGATTCGAGATAGAGTGGTCCGACTTCAAGTATTGAGCACAGTTTGGGTCGCGTTGACGTCGACGTGATGAGGCAAAAAAGCCCCAGCACGGCAAGGTTTCTTCCACTTCCCACGGTAAACCCTTGTCCCGCAACTCTGACCTGCGATATAAAGTTGAAGGTTTTCCTCATAACCACCGCACTCTTAGGTGTGCATAAATCATAGTGCTGGATCCAGAATGAAGGAGAATCATTTATGAATCCTTAATTGGCACAGTACTTTATCCAACCGTCTTAATGCATGCTTCCATAGCCGACCACACGGCTTTAACGTTTCCTAGGAGCTTCAAGGCCGTTGTCAATGTCAGCCCTCTGACGGTGTAGATGCTTCCATGGCGCTACGTGATGTTCCACATTACAGCCGCAGAACACTCCAGATCAAAGCTTTCGATTCCAAATGGGCTCTTCTGGGCCAATTCAAGGTATATTTCATTTACATGCAAAGAAGGCTCGCGGGAAAGAGACATTGCCTTCCAATCTCCTCTTTCAACTCATAGTCATCTCATGCATCGTTCGGGGAAGCAGCTGTGGTAGTGAATCAGCTCAGATACTCTCAAAGTTGCCGTGGTTAGGCTCTTGCGTTCACATTCGACACATTCGGCACACAAAAAACCCATTAAATCGATTAAGTGGTCATTACACACAGCACATGTTCCATGTCCAAATAAGTATGACTCGAAGAACAAGCCAGACAGCGTTCTCGCGCGTGCCCACAAAGAACTCTACTGGGGTATATGTATATCCATCAAGTCGTCTATGCTCAGAGGTTGACGTTAATGGGGGTGCAACCAAGGGCAACGAGGCCGTCTGCAAAGGAAATAAGTTAGCCAGTGTTCACTAACTCAAAAAGTTCGAAAGGGTTATGGTCTTACTGAAGTTGTTCTCATCGCAGCAAACGGGTTGTTGAGTGCTGTACATTATGGTGAGTGTTTTGAATGAGTGATTCTAGGACAGAGGACTAACCAAGAGTTGCCTCCAATGCCAATGACAGAGATGGGGTTGCAATTGAGACCAATGGGGATGTTCAAATCTTGGACAACGATGTCCAAGAGTCCGAGAGCGTGTGAGATGTCCTTGTTGTGAGCGTTATCGACGGTTTGGCAGCATTGGATGTCGCCGGTGTTGCACTTGGCACCATCGTGTCCACCTGGGGTGGCGACGACAACTGAAGCAAGGGCAACGAGAGTGAAGAGCTTGTACATGGTGATAAATGAGAGAGGGCTTGAACAAACGACTGCTGGTGAGCTCGAGTGAAGAATTGGGGATGTATCCCTAGGGTCTATATATGTTCTTTAGCGCTGAATTTGCCGGTTTTAGTCTTGCTCCTAAATTTTTTTTCTCTTACACTTGACTTTGTGAAGGGTTGCGGTGGCTTGGACAACGAAAATGATGAGATAAATTGGGTGATCCGAAGACATTGTGGGAAAGCGAAGCGAACGTCAAGTCCATACAAATGCTGAACATTCAATATGTTAATGACAAGAGTCAAAATCAATAGAATGAATACTCAATCACGGAATTGTCGGAAGTAGAAATGCTTCCGACGGTTGAGACTTGGTAGGTTAACCTTCTGTTCGGGGATCAGCGATGAACGCACTGCGTCCGAAAATTGGGAGTGATTGCCTGCCATTACTTCCACTCAGATTGTGATGCATAGAGACCTCTGCTCAAACCGATAGCTGGGGAGCGCCAGTCAAGATGAGGAAGGAGTCCTTGATAGCAGCGAGAGGTTGAGGCTCGATGCGGTGCCTCAAATGTTTGGGCGGGATAAGGCGCACAGAGAGATATATTGTTGTCCCATTGAAGTAGCTCATATCGCGGCGAAGAGTGCCTCAATTTTGTAATTTGTGGAGCAGCGAATAGAGCTACCAAGAACCAGACACGGGTCTAAAGATGCAATGAGGAATCTCACAAGGTTCTTCTCTTTTTGAAAGCGGCACAGTGGGCTCGTCAAAGAGCTTGTGCTAATCAGCTCCTCGCCATGAGAAACATTGAGTCAGGGTGTCCTTGATATACAACAACATAGCAGAGTCGCGAACTCAAGGTTTGAGTATGTAGCTGGGGTTTTTAGTAGAAAATTGGAATAGCAGAAGATGCTTGACCGCTCACCCGTTCACATATGGTAAGCATCTGTCAGTATCGTTCGGCCCCTAACCGCAGTACGGACCATTAGGACATCGTATTCGTAATCCGAGCTATCATCCGAGTTGTAGGCCACGTCAAAAAGTGTAAACCATATACACACCTCGTGCACACCCCGCCGTAACCCACCATAGAAGCCATAATTAGTTTTGATGAGATCAATTTTCTGGTTGAAAGCTTCCCTGAATCCGGCACCTTCAGGGGGTCGGTCAGCGACATGAGGGTAAAATCTCTATATTCGTCTTACTGGAAAGACTTGCATATGGCTACAGCGGACGATGATAGCTTTAGAACCTTGCCAATCTGCCTATTAGGCCTAGTAAGAGAAAATCAAGATGGCAGTTCGATTCAGGAATGGGAAGTCACGTGTGACATTACCTCTTGAACCGGAACCACGACCATACCGCGGCGCGTGTATCTCAGTCAGACGACTCGTAACTCCAGGTTCCAGGTGAATCCTGGTATGATTTTGTGCAGAGGCACTTTTATTGACACTGAATGCATATTCTAGATCATAAACATGGATTCACGCCTGAATTGGAGGATTTCAAGCCCGTGGAACTGCAATGCCTGAAACTGAAGAGTTCCTCCATTTGACTATCTTCTATAACGCAACTTGGAACTCTTGATCTGGAACAGGGTTGAAGTCCTGTATCGTACTGCAATCCCCTCTTGTATTTTCAGCGCTCAGCACCAGCAGTCATTCGAGTTATTTGCACACGGCATCTCTCACGTCAAGAGGAGTATACACGTAACTGGCTCGCAGTGCTCTGGGACTGGTTTGATGTACCCTCACAAAATGATCAACTTGAAGGTTTCAGTACACGGTACTTCATATCGTCCTCAGTCCTTCCAGATGGTAGTCAAAGTGCCACTTTCACGTCTAAGTCCCTCTAGCTCATGGAGCTGCTCATCACGCATGCGTTCGATGTGACAACGCCGTCCTCTCTCGCTATCCAAAATTATTGATCAGTTATGCATATGGCTCTCAGCCGGCCTGACGCGGTATGATAATGACGGTCGATCCGGTATTCCTGGGATTCTGAGGCCCAGAAGAGCATTTGCCGATGAAGATGCCCGCTATTCTACATCTAGGGCTTACGAGCGACGGCAGCCTTCTTCTTTTCGTTTTAGTTGCTTCCCCTTCATGGGTAATGCCGGGCAATGAAGTTGAAAGCTCGACCACCCTAGGCCGGCCTGCCGCCACTTCTTAGGTTCTGGTTCATTTATCATGTGCTTAGATCTCTCGACATCGCTTGCCTTTTCTTGATATTAGTTTGTCATTCTAGTTTTCACCTTCCATTTTTACGTTCCAAACCCAACGGCGAACACTCGGACATGGCTCAGTTCCCACCTTCCAGTCATCTTTTCGCTTTCCATCCAGTCCCCGCGACAAATCGCGTCCGAAATCGAGACAGACAATTTCGCTACACCATCATCAGTCCCGTCAATAGAAAGTATCAAAAAAGTTGATCTTGATCTCCCGCGCCGTTTTTTTTCGTCTACTTCAAACTCGGACATAATGGAACCGAGCAGCGCGCTGTGACAGCTACATGCCACGTCAACTGGTGAGGATCAACACCTTCACCTAACTGTAGCGTAAACCATTTGGTGTTGTCAGCTTAACTTTTTCCCCGGCTATGGAGGCTGTATTTGCGCTTGGGGCATCTCGTCAGGGAGATTCTAGTCAGGATCGGTGTTCTACTCCCAGTCAACACAGAGACGTGGAGCCGATTCAGTGTTAATGATTATCTCGTGCAGCCATCACAATTCCCCTACAGAACACAACGCGTCCATCTCCCACAATATGGCCACCTTCATCATAGAAGTATCAATCTCTTACGACAATCCAATTAACGAAGGTGAAGTTCGGTTTGTTCATGAATTCCATGTTCAGAATTGGCATCAACCATGACACTGAACGTCGCTTCCCCACCGGTTCCACTATCACCTAATTCATTCAACCATTCCCACTGTCCGAGTTACCGCTCCACTACATCGTGATCTCATGTCTACACGAGCAGAGAAAAAAAAAAGTTAGGAGCAAGACCAAAACTGGCAAAATCTGCGCTTAAGAACATATATAAACCCTAAGGATCCATCCTCAATTCCTCACTCGAACTCACCAGCAGTCGTTTGTTCAAGCCCTCTCTCATCCATCACCATGTACAAGCTCTTCACTCTCGCTGCCCTCGCTTCAGTTGTCGTCGCCGCCCCAGGTGGCCACGGTGATGCCAAGTGCAACACCGGCGACATCCAATGCTGCAACACCGTCGATAACGCTCACAACAAGGACATCGCAAAGCAGCTCGGCCTCTTGGGTCTCGTTATCCAAGACTTGAACATCCCCATTGGTCTCAACTGCAACCCCATCTCCGTCATTGGCATTGGTGGCAACTCCTGGTTAGTCCTGTCTCTTAGAATCACTCATTCAAAATACTCACCATAATGTACAGCACTCAACAACCCGTTTGCTGCGACAACAACAACTTCAGTAAGACCATAACTCTTTCGAGCTTCGTTGACTAGTGAACAGTGGCTAACTTGCTTTTCTTTGCAGACGGTGTCGTTGCCCTTGGTTGCACTCCCATTAACGTCAACCTCTGAGCATGAGGGACGATATATATACCACAGAAGTGTTCGTTGCGGGCACGCGCTAGGACACTGTATGGCTTGTTCTTCATGGTCTTTTAGATATGAGCGACATGCATATATGTAACGGTCAACTAACTGATTAATGTTGATGTGATTTTGTTTTTCGGATTGAATATGGGGATGTGAACACTGAATCAGACTCAAATGGCCACCGCAGAATTACGTTGTACGGGCGATCGGGAACTGGGCGGCTTGAACACCGTTGGAGGTCATGATCAAGTAAATTAGGCAGTTTCGGATTACTCTGCCCTAGTCGGGTCATCTCTGAGTTGCAACGCGACTTGGTGATCTGTGAATCTACGTACTTAGATGTGGAGGATACGTTGAACTAACAGATGTCATCTTCCTACTGCGTGCGCTCGACATAGTTGTTGAATCAATACGCAACATCTCGGAGAATGTGACACGAAGGCACCGTAACGCTCAGCCTTCCGGTGATTAGGGCTTATAGGTTAGCGCGATCAGATATCATCGTCTGTGAAGCGCGAAAGGCAGTAAACATTGTTTGATCCAGATTCAGGATAGTTGGTCTTACCACGGCTGACGCTTTCGCAGCAGACGGGTGGAATAGGGCTATACACATATATGAGTGTTCTGAACACGTATTTCTGGAGAGAAAGGACCTATTAATCGCCGGCAGTACCTGTTTCGGTTTCGGTTGGTTTGGAAGAACGAGGGACTCGGGTGTCAATAGGGTCCAAAGATCAACAGGTATCTGCTACAAGATGCCGCGTAGGCGAACGCAAATCTAAACGGGAAAGGTTAGGCTATGGCTATGGACGATACTCGACCGAAAACGCACCTCGTAACCACTTGAGGTACCCAAACCAAAATCCGCTCCGAATCCCGATACTGTTAGCGTACATTAGAGCCCAGCATTGCATGTCGCGGTGAGCGCAGCCGTTAATATTTGAAGGTTGAAGTGACCGCGCCCTAACTCGAACGCGTTAGCACAGACAGATGAAGACTTTATGACAAGTAGATTCCGATCCTCCGAGAAACAGGACTGTACCATTCCGAGCATGAATTTTCCGGTCGGCTGTAAATGTAAGTCATGATCGCCCGAAGTAGGTTGGCTTCGCTTTTGCCAGGCTATGGCTGAGCACACTTTGCTGTGCCTTGCTAAGACGGCCGTTGACGTGATTCTGGTTGTAGTGAGTGTGCAATAAGGCCGTTTACGTAGCAGTTTGAGAAAAGGACTTTATAACGAGGTGTTCTCATTAATATTGTGGAGTGACAGTGCGGTGCGAGAAATTTGGATATAAGTACCATCATGATTAGCCTTCATTCTAACTCAAAGGATTGACTTACACACAGACATAATACCACCGATGCGACTCAAGTTGGCTTTAGCGCCGCTGCTCGAACATGATCGACTCGAACAAAGGCCCGAATCGCGACATCGGAAGTCATTTTTAGTAAACAAGCGTCAACACTCTCCTGGTCTTGCCTCTCCTCTTTCTCTTCCTCCTCATCACCTCTGCTGGATCCTACCTCTTCGTTGGAGGAGGACAAGAAACGATTACAGACCATCAAGTACCGTGGAGGCACAACAAAAGAACAAGTTCAATTTTTTACCTCGAAGCCAGATTAGGCGGATTAGCTTTAGTTTTAGGGTGGATTGTACGTTGCCCTTCACCCTCATTCCTCCCAAATGCGAACCTCAAACTGCCCTCAGTATATGAAGCAACATTTCTGGTCGTAACTCCCAACTCAACGCCATTCAAAGCCGTGTTTGTTTCAGTCTGGCTCTTTCAATGAAAAGCTGAATAGGAGATCAATGTTGGGAAGAGCATGAGAAAGTAGGATGTAGTCGCATTATGCGAATGCAGGGTACGTATGCCGAGGACGAACGAGACCTGATCTTATGTGTCATAAACAGCTCTAGAATAGAGTACAATTCCTCTGCTCCAGCCTCCCAGCAAACAGTCTTTACTTCATCAGATCCTTTTTCTGAACTGCCATCGAGCCTATGGAGAATAGCTGCTCGTGAAGGTAACAATCGCAGCAAAGGCCTGGTGATCGTCCTCATCGTGCTGCGATATTAAGTGGCGAATGATAATGGTCGTATGAATGAAGTGTCTTTACGAAGTGGAGTAGTGGTCGTGATGGAGAAAATTTAATGAGCTAGGACCAGCTTGAGTCGCATCAGTGGTATTATATTTGTGTAAGTCAATTTTCGAAATTGGAACGACCAAAGCTCGCTCACAGTGGAATCACTCCACCGGAACGTACACGACTCACGGAGAGAACCCCTCGCCATGAAGACCTTTCCTCGGAGTGCTGTGCATCCACTCCAACCGGTAACACACCGCGACGACCGTCTCAGCAAGGCATGTTGAGCTTTAACCTACGAAAATGGAAGCCAGCCTACTTCGAGGGACCATGGCTTACATTTACAACCGACCGGGAACTTCATGTTCGGAAGGGTACGATTCTGTTTCTCGGACAAAGGCTTGGAGTCTGCTTGTCATGAAGTCATTAGTCCGTGCTGACGCGTGCGCGTTCACTTAAATCTTCAAACATTAACGATTGTACTCACCACTAAGATTCAACGCTGGGGGTCATAACGTACGAGAAAAGTATCGGGAATTGGAACGGATTTGGGTTTCGGTGCGTTAAGCAGTTTTGAAGAAGTGAGGCGGACTCGGTACTTACCAGCAAAAAGTCCATGCTTCTTTGACCGTCAGCTTCCTCCGCCTTCAACATGGATATAGGACGTTTTTCGAGTCGGGTTACTTATAGTCGAGAACGCGTCTTTCGGGCACCGAGAAGCTAGTATTCAGTGTCGCCGTCTTCACGTTCAATCCGAACAACAGATCGGGTATTAAAGAATTAGGTGACCGTTACATGTATGCATGTTGCCCATATCTAAAAAGTCTATGAAGAGGCCATAGAATGTCCTTGCGCGTACTCGCAACGAACACTTTTGTGGTATATATCTTACGCTCAGAGGTTGGCGTTAATGGGGGTGCAGCCAAGGGCAACAAGACCGTCTGCGAAGGAAACAAGTTAGCTAGCGTTCACTAATCAAAGGAGCTCGAAAGATTTATGGTCTTACTGAAGTTGTTCTCCTCGCAGCAGACGGGTTGTTGAGAGCTGAGAATAAGTGTAAGTACTTTGAATTAGTGACTCTAGGAGAGAGTACTAACCAGGAATTGCCACCAATGCCGATGACAGCAGAGATGGGCACACAGTTGACGCCGATGGGGATGTTTAAGTCTTGGACAACGACACCTACGAGTCCGAGAGCATTTGCGACATCCTCGTTCTCAAAGTTATCGACGATGTTGCAGCACTGAACAGGACCGGTGTTGCACTCAGCAACAGGGGATCCATGTGGGGATCCATGTAGGGAGGCGGCGACAACTGAGGCGAGAGCAGCGAGAGTAAAGAGCTTGTACATGATGATGGGTGAACGAAGGCTTGAACGAACGACTGCTGGTGAGTTCGAGTGAGGAATTGGGGACGTCTCCTTAGAGTTTATATGTTCTTGAGCGCAGATATTGCCAGTTTTGGTCTTGCTGCTAGAAAATTTTCCCCCTTACACTCGTCGATGAGCCGCGGTGGATTTGACACCAGGAATGATGAGGTGAATTGGCGATCAGAAGACATTGTGAAATGAGCGACAAGTCCTAGACATTGAATTTGTCAAGAAGGAAATAAAACCAAGGAAACATACTCAATCACGAAGTTGTCGTAAGTAGTGATGCTTCTGACCGGTAGATTACAGCGTATTCGGAGAAACTTGTCCAAACGCCTCTCTCAAAGAATGATAAAAAGTGTTTCCACTAGCGACACTAGCGACACTAGCCGAGATCTTGCGACTACGCAAGTTTTCCGTCATGACATTGCGGGTGGAGGAAAGACGCTCGACTGTTATCGCTTGAAAAACATTTCCATCGCTTGTGGAGCTGTTTTTTTTTTTACCATTTTTGTTCCTTCTTCTCAAGAATCTTCAGGAGAAGGGTTTCCGAAAACGCTGTCTGGAGGTCATTTAACACAATCATTTGGAATTGACTTTCAGCATGTTGGACAATGGCCAAGGGTGTTGTGGACCTTAGTCCAAACCGATGGCTGGGGATTACCAGTCGAGAGTGATGAGGAATCTGACAAAGTCCGAGAGTAGCACAATGAGCGCAGCTGCTCGAACATTCAAAGCCCCAAATCGCGACATCAGAGATCATTTTCAGTAAACAGGCATCAACACTGCTTCCTTCCTCCTACGTCACCTACCTTGTCACCTACGCCTTTCCTCTCTCCTCATCACCTTTGCCGGATCATTCCTCAGCCTTGGTCAGACAAAACAAGGTTTCAAATTTCATGCGTCAAAAGTTGAGTTTCGTTTTTACCTCAAAGCCGGATTAGGCGAATTGGTTTTAGTTTTGGGGTGGACCGTACGTTACCCTTTACCCTCCATTCCTCCCAAATGCCGAGTTTGTGCCGTTTTCAGTACATGAAGCAATATCCCTCGCCATATCTCCCTACTCAATACCATTCAAAGCCGCCTTTGTTCCAGCCTGGCTTTCTCTATTGAAACGCTGAATAGGAAGGGAAGAGCTTGAGAAAGTAAGATGTAGTCGTACTATGCGAATGCATGATATGTAGACCGAGGACTGATCTTGTGCATCGTAAACAGCTCCAGAATAGGGTACAATTCCTTTGCTCCAGCCTCCCGGCAAACAATCCTTACTTCATCAGATCCTCTTTTTGAAATGAGGTCGAGCTTACGGGGAAACAGCTGCTCATGACAGTAATGATCGCAGTAAGGGCCTAAGGATCATCCTCATCGTGCTGAAGGCGGTGGCAGCAGCGTGCTACAACGATAAGTGGCGAAAGGTAATGGTCGTATGAACGAAGAGCCTCAACGAGAAGGAGTAATGGTCGTGATGGAGAAAGTTATTGAGCCCGTTGTGCTGCTCATCACGTCTTTAGACCCGCATCTTTAGTTCTACTCCTTACCTTCCAAATCACGCTTCGCATCGAATCTCAAATTCTGGTTACTAGCAAGGGCTTCTTCCTCACCTCGACTGGTATGTAATCCCCAGCCATCGGTTTGGACTGGGCCTTAGTCATTGTCACATTACGTTCGGTATGCTGAAGGTCAATTCCAAACGGTTGGGTCAAATAATTTGCAAACAAGAGGTTAGGCCGGTCCACCGGACTTACGACGATTTCCTGATTGAGTATTCATTCCATTTCATTGTTTTCTTTCTTTGTCGTTCATTTCACAATATCTTCTGATCGCCTCACCTCATCATTTTCGCTGTCAAAGCCACCGTGGCTCGTCCATCAAGACAAGTGTGAGGGAAAAACATTTAGCAGCAAAACCGAAACTGGCAATGTCTGCACTCAAGAACATATAAACCCTAAGGTACGTCCCCAATTCCTCACCCGAACTCACCAGCAGTCGTTCGTTCAAGCCTGCCTTCATTCATTATCATGTACAAGCTCTTCACTCTCGGTGCTCTCGCTTCAGTTGCCGTCGCTGCCCCACATGGATCCCCACATGGATCCCCTGTTGCTCAGTGCAATACCGGTCCTGTTCAGTGCTGCAACACCGTCGATAACATTCAAAACGAGGACGTCGCAAACGCTCTCGGACTTTTGAACATCATTGTCTCAGATGTGAATATCCCCATTGGTCTCAACTGTGACCCCATCTCTGCTGTCGTCGGCATTGGTGGAAATTCCTGGTTAGTCCTCTGTTCTAGAGCTACTGATTAACAATATTTACGGTTATTCACAGCTCTCAACAACCCGTTTGCTGCGAAAACAACAACTTCAGTAAGACCATAACTCTTTCGAGCTTCCTCGATTAGTGAACACTGTCTAATTTGCTTTTCTTTGCAGACGGTGTCGTTGCCCTTGGTTGCACCCCCATTAACCTCAACCTCTGAGCGTGACAGGCGATATGTACCGCAAAAAGTGCTCGTTGTGGGCACACGTGAGGACGCTGTATGGCTTGCTCTTCATGGACACTCTTTAGATATACATATATGTAACGGTCGCAGCAACTGATTAATGGTTGATATGTCGTTTGGATTGAACCTGAAGATGGCGACTCTCAATAAGACTCAAATAGCCACCGCATGAGGATCAGTTCTCGTGGGGGTGATTGGGAGCTTGAACGCCGTAGAGGTCATGATCAAGGAAAGCAGGCAATTTTGGATTACTTTGCTCTAATCGGGCCACCCCCACGTCGCGACGCGACTTGGTGGTCTGTGAATCTACGTACTTAGATGTGAAGGACACGTCTAACCGATAGGTTTTGTCTTCCCGCGGCGTGCGCTCGACATAGCGTCAACTTGTTGAATCGATACGTATACATCCAGGAGAAATGAGACTCGAAGGCACCGTAACGCTCAGCCTTCCGGTGATTGGGATCTATAGTTTAGCGCGATCAGATATCGTCATCTGTAAAGCGGGAAAGGCAGTAAACACTATTTGATTCAGATTCAGGATAGTTGGTCTTACCACGGCTGACGCTTTCGCAGCACACGGGTGGAGTAGGGCTATACACATATATGAGTGTCCTGAACACATATTTCTAGGGCGAAAGGACTCATTAATCTCCGGCAGTACCTGTTTCGGTTTTGTTTGGTTTTGGAAAAACGAAGGCTTTGGGTGTCAATGTGGTCCAAGGATTAATAGGTATCTGCTGCAAGATGTCGCATAGGCGAACGCAAATCTGAATGGGAAAGTTTAGGCTGTGACTATGGATGATACTCGACTAAGAACGCACCTCATAACCACTTGAGGTACCCAAACCAAAATCCACTCCAAGTCCCGATACTGTTAGCGTACGTTAGAGCCCAGCATTGCATGTCGCGGTGAACGCAGCCGTTAATATTTGAAGGTTGAAGTGACCGCGCCCTAGCTTGGACGCGTGAGCACAGGCGAATGAAGATTTTATGACGACTCAATCCGAACCTTCGAGGAACAGAACCGTACCCTTCCGAGCTTGCTTCCGAGCGTGAATTTTCCGGTCGGCTGTAAATGTAAGCCATGGCCACTCGAGATAGGTTGGCTTTGCCTTTTACAGGTTATACCTGAGCATGCCTGGTCGTTGACGCGTTCTTGATTGACGTGGATGCGCAAGAATGCCGTTACCGCAACATTCTGAGGAAAGGTCTTCGTGGCGAGGCATTCTCTCCGTGAATCGTGTACGTTCTGGTTGCTCGCGTAGAATTTGGTTGTGGACTCGGAGTGACTATGCCAGGACTGTGCAGTACGAAGAATTTGAGATGTAAATACCGTCCTGATCAGCGTTGGTCCTTCCAAACTCAAAAGATTGACTTACACAGAATCAATACCACTGATGCGACTCAAGTTGGTCCTAGCGCAGCTGCTCGAATATGATCGACTCGAGTAAAAGCCCTAAATCGCGACATCGGCATCGGTAACCATTTTTGGTAAACAAGCGTCAACACTGCTTCCTTCCTCTTCCTCTTTCTCCTTATTGCTCTTGCTGGATCCTACCTCTTCGTTGAGGAGGACAAAGGACGGTTTTAGGCCATCGAGTATCGCGGGGGCACAAGAAAAGAACAAGTTCAATCTTTACCTCGAAGTCGGATTGAGCGGATTAGCATTAGTTCTAGGGTGGATTGTACGTTGCCCTTCACAGCTTCACCTTTCATTCCTCCCGAATGCTAACCTCAAACTGTTCTCGGTACATGAAGCAACATCCTTGGTCGTGGTTCTCAATTCAGGACCATTCAAAGCCGCCTTTGTTCCTGGCCTTTTCATTGAATAGGAGGGTCAAGAACATGAGGAAGTAAGATGTAGTCGTGCTATGCGAACGCAAGGTATGTATACCGAGGACAAAGGAAACCTGATCTTGTGTGTCGTACACAGCTCCAGAATAGAGAATAATTCCTCTGCTCCAAATCTACCATCAGCATTTTCCAAGTTCAATTGCCGGATTGCCGGGACTAGCATTTTCGATGGACTTCCGTCCTTAAATCCATATGAAGTGGCCCGTAGCGATCTTCGGTACATGCAAGAGAATATGATGATACCGGAAAACTGGAGAAAACGATTATCCGTGAGTCCCGAGTACATAGCGATAAACAGGACCTAGGACGTCTGATTGTCGAATTCCAGATTGTTTCAGTTGTACAACCCGCACCAATCAAACTCTGGAAACACTGATGCCGGCAAATAGCCCTTACTTCACCAGATCCTTCTCTTTAAATGACGTCGTGCCTACCCGGAGAATAGTTGCTTGTGAACGTAGTGATCGCAACAAGGCCTAGGGATCGGCCTCATCGTGCTGCAATGTTAAGTGACGAAAGGTGATGGTTGTATGAATGATGAGCCTCAACGAAGGGGAGTAGCGGTCGTGATGGAGAAGCCTAGAAGGTTAATCGAGCCCATCGTGCTGCTCTCGGAAAAAAAACCTTGTGAGATTTCTTATCACGTCTTTAGACCCGTATCTGGTCCTTTCAGCTCTAGTCGTTACCTTCCAAATCGCGCTTCGCATCGAGCCTCAAGTTCTGGTTACTATCAAGGGCTTCTTCCTCATCTCGACTGGTAATCCTTGCCATCGGTTTGGACTGGGGTCCACAACACCCTTGGTTATTGTCACATTACGTTCAGCATGCTGAAAGTCAGTTCCGAACGGCCGTGTCAAATGGTTTTCAAACAAAGGGCTGGCCGGTCTACCGGACTTATGACGATTTCCTGAATGAGTACTCAATGTTCAGGACTTGTCGATTTGATGTCTTCTGATCGCCCAGTTATCTCATCATTTTCGCTGTCAAAGCCACTGCAGCCCATAGACGAATGCCGAGTGGAAGGGGGAAAAGATTAGCAGCAAGACCGAAACTGGCAATATCTGCGCCCAAGAACATATATAAACCCTAAGGATACGTCCCCAATTCCCCACTCGAACTCACCGGCAGTCATTCGTTCAAGCCTACTTTCATTCACCAACATGTACAAGCTCTTCACTCTCGCTGCTCTTACTTCAGTTGTCGTCGCCGCCCCACATGGATCCCCCGTTGCTCAGTGCAATACCGGTCCTATTCAGTGCTGCAACACCGTCAATAACATTCAGAACGAGGACGTCACAAACGCTCTCGGACTCTTGAACATCGTTGTCCAAGACCTGAACGTCCCCATTGGTCTCAACTGTGACCCAATCTCTGCTGTCGTCGGCATTGGTGGCAACTCCTGGTTAGTCCTCTCTCTAGAGTTACTAGTTCAAAGTACTCACATTTAACTCTCAGCTCTCAGCAACCCGTTTGCTGCGAAAACAACAATTTCAGTAAGACTAGCACCCCTTCGAGCTTTCCTAGATTAGTGAACACTGGCTGACTTACCTCTTTTGCAGACGGCCTCGTTGCTATTGGTTGTACCCCCATTAACCTTAACCTCTGAGCGTGACAGACAATATGTACCGCAGGTGTTCGTCGCGGGTACACGTGAGGGCCCATGGCTCGTTCTCAATGGACTTTCTAGATACACATTTATGTTACGGGTGCACCAATTGAGTAATGGTTGATGTGTTGTTTCGATTAACCTGAAGATGTTGACACTCAATAAGATTCAAGTAGTCGCCGCAAGAGCATTAGCTTTCGTTGTGGGACGATTGGGACCTGAGCCGCTTGAACACCGTTAGAGGACATGATTGAGGAAATTAGGCAATCATTGGATCACCTCGCTTTAGTCGGGCCACCCCCGAGCTGCGACGCGGGTCGGTGGTCTGTGAATCTACGTACTTAGATGTGGAAAATAGATGTGAAAAGCACGTTGAACCAATATGTTTCATCTTCTCGCTGTGTGCGCTCGACATAGCATCAACTTGTTGAATCAATACGTATGCATCCTAGAGAAATGAGACTTGAAAGCACTGTAACGCTCAGCCTTCCGGTGATTGGGGTTTACAGTTCAGCGTGACCAGATATCATCGGAGTCTGATGCGAAGCGGGAAGGTTTGTAAACATTCTTTGATCCAGATTCAGGACAGTTGATCTTACCATGGCTGACGTTTTCGCAGAAGACGGGTGGAATAGGATGATACGAGCAAAGCCCTAAATGGCGACATCGGAAATCACCAAAACTGACAGTCCGCTACAACGGGTTACAGGTGACGTAACGAGGCTACCAGGGATTATAATGTCTCATAATTTGGTTGTAACGCCCTTATAACGCCTCATAATCCGATATAATGCCTTGTAACGTCTCGTAATCGGGTATAACTGGGTTACATCCCAGTTATAGCGCCGTTATAACGCTTTGTAGTTTTTGGTGATGGGCCAGTAGTAAACAAGCGTCAACACTGCTTCTTTCCTCCTACACCCTCGCCTGGCCGGTCCCCTTCCTCTTTCTCCTCATTACTCTTACTTTATACCTCTTCATCGAAGAGGACAAAGGACGGTTTTAAACCATCAAGTACCGCGGAGGCACAACAAAGGAACAAGTTCAATCTTTACCTCGAAATCGGATTAGGCGGCCGCTGATTAGTTTTAGTTTCAGGGTGGATTGTACGTTGCCCTTCACCCTCCATTCTTCGCGAATGCTAACCTCAAACTTTTCTCAGTACATGAAGCAACATCCTTGGTCGTTATTCTCAACTCCACACAATTCAAAACCGCCTTCGTTCCAGCTTGGCCTTTTCATTAAATAGGAAGGTCAATGTTGGGAAGAGCATGAGGAAGTAAGATGTAGTCGTACGATGCGATGCGGGGTATGTATACCGAGGACAAAGGAAACCTGATCTTGTGTGTCGTAAACAGCTCCAGAATAGAGTAGAATTCCTCTGCTCCATTTTCCAAGTTTAATTGCTGGCTTTCGCCGGCTTTCTGTTGGTACAGAAGCTCGAGCATTGTCGATGGAGTTTCGCCCTCAAGGCCATGTGGAATGCCCGTAGCGATCTTCGGTACATGTTTGGGATACAAGGGAGTATGATGATACTGTATTGAAAAACCTGGAGGAAACGATTATCCGTGAGTCTCGGGTACATTGCGAGTAAAAAGGACGTCTGATTGTCGAATTCCTAATCGTTTCGGTTGTACCTTCACCAGATTCTTTTATTGAAATGACATCAAGCCTACGGGGGAATAGCTGCTCGTGAAGGTAATGATCGCAACCAGGCCCAGGGATCGTCCTCATCATGCTGCAATGTTAAGTGGCGAAAGGTAATGGTCGTATGAGCGATGGGCGTTAACAAAAGGGGAGTAGCGGTCGTGATGGAGAAGGTCAATTGAGCTCACCGTGCTACTCTCGGAATAAGACTCCTCACCACGTCTTTAGACCCATATCTGGTCCCTTCAGCTCTAGTCGTTATCTTCCAAATCACGCTTCGCGTCGAGCCTCAAGTTTTGGTTATTATCGAACGCTTCTTCCTCACCTCGACTGGTGATCCCCAGCCATCGGTTTGGACTGGGGTCCACAACACCCTTGGCTATTGTCACATTACGTTCAGCGTGTTCAGCGTGTTCAGTCACGCCAGCCAACATGCTGAAAGGCAATTCCAAATGATTGTGTCAAATGATTTTCAAACAAAGGGTTAGCCGGTTTACCGGACTTACGACGATTTCCTGATTGAGTATTCATTTCATCGATTTGACTTCTTTCTTGACGTATTCAATGTTCAGGACTCGTCACTCATTTCACAATGTCTATCGCCCAGTTTATCTCATCATTTTCGCTGTCAAAGCCACTGCAGCCCATCCACGAATGCCGAGTGTAAGTGAAAAAAATATTAGCAGCAAGACCAAAACGGCAATATCGTCGCTCAAGAACATATATAAACCCCAAGAAACCCCAAGAATACATCCCCCATTCCTCACTCGAACTCACCGGCAGTCATTCGTTCAAGCCTATTTTCATTCACCATCATGTTCAAGCTCTTCATCCTCGCTGCTCTCGCTTCAGTTGTCGTCGCCGCCCCATATGGATCCCCTGTTGCTCAATGCAACACCGGTCCTATGCAGTGCTGCAACATTGTCGATAATGCTCAAAACCATGACGTCTCAAACGCTCTCGGACTCTTGAACATCGTTGTCCAAGACCTGAACGTCCCCATTGGTCTCAACTGTGACCCCATCTCTGTTGTCGGCCTTGGCGGCAACGCCTGGTTAGTCCTCTCTCCTAGATTTACTAATTCAGAGTACTCACCGTTACCTGCAGCTCTCAACAACCCGTTTGCTGCGAGAACAACAACTTCAGTAAGACCATAACTCTTTCGAGCTTCCTTGATTAGTGAAAGCTGGCTGACTCATTTCTTTTGCAGACGGCCTCGTTGCTATTGGTTGCACCCCCATTAACCTCAACGTCTGAGCGTGAGGGACGATATATACCACAAGTGTTCGTTGCGAGTACGCGCGAGGACGTTCTATAGCTTGTTTTTCATGGTCTATTTAGACACATCTATATATGTATCGGTCAACCAATTGATTAATGGTTGATGTGTTGTTCGCATTGAACGCGAAGATGGTGATTGGGTAAGACTCATAAGGCCCACAGGAATATTTGCCCAAAACACGCGTTCTTGACTGTATGAATGATCTGACCCGCATTCTCATCGTCTTTTCTGGAGCGTTTGGCCAGAAGAGAGATGGTTAATAAACGTCCCGTCTGCTTATTGAAGGCTGATGAAGCGGATGCATGGACTTGTTTACAGGTCGATACATACCGAGTCGTAGCCTTGACTTTTCGGAGTGACTGCAGTACAAAGAATTTAACACAGGATGTAGCCTATTTGCAAATATTCCCATGGTTTCTTACGGTGCATAAAAATGGCCACTCGACATCGGCGCACCCTCATTCCGTATATTTTCTTTGCTTTATCCCTTGCGCAATGACAATGCGCTCTACACTGGAAATTCCCGTAGTCATCAAGTGAGTATACATTACCATTCAGCCGTCCCCGCACTCGATATCATTCCATTCACAGCGGTCATCTCCACTGGTTCTTCCCCTGCCGCCTGCGTCATTGCTGGATACTTTCCTTCACCCATGCATTGTTCAATCATAATTTTGTTTGCGATGGAGGTTCTTGCGACACTGCAGACAGGGCTGATGCCGGTTGCCATATCTGGGAGTGATTGGACACGCGCAGAGGACTCTGGAGGGAATTCACGTAGCGGAGTACACATATCTCTAGTATTTTCCTGTAGTATATAGGCCAGTTCTTTCTCAGCTCCATTAACATGTTGACGGGCCTTAAGTTAATGTGTAATTTATGCTACACCGGAATGAATTCAATTAAATTCATCTCTCCAGCCGGGTACATCTTTGTGAATTGCAAGTTCGACTTTTCACTGTCAATTTTCGCATCAGTATTAGTTTCGGCGCACCATAATTCGCGGTATCGGTCATACCATAACATGGTAATCTCCTCTAGCGTTCGCTCTCTAGCATTGAAGAGCTTCATCATTGCAATATCTGCTTCGTACGTCCTGGCAGCCCACGCTCCCCAATTAGGAAGTAGAGGTTCGGGAGCGATTTCGTCTTCGTCCTGGTGTGCACTGTCTGATCGAGCAGCACTACGAATCACGATCTCATCTGAGGAACAATCTGAGGCTTCGATACCTCATCGGAATGATAATTGGGCGTACGAATGATAAGTCTAGCACCAGGCTTCATCGCGTTCCGCACGTTTCGAAGGATTGTGAGACAATCGGCGTCTGGCCAGTCGTGACTGACAATCCAACGTTAGTAGTCGTTCATCATTATATGACAACTAAGAACTTGCAGAGTGCTCTTGATCTAGATGTATCCGTGAGCAGTGATCTCGGAAATGGACTTGGGTTCGTTCTTACTCACATAGTACATATCACATCCCTCGATAGCTTTATCCTTGAAGAAATTGAAGGGTACAAATTCTACCTTCCTCTCAGCAATGGCCTGTGGGTATTCCTTGGCCCAGAACTTGAAGATACGACCGTATGTCAGAAAGAGTTCCCACATCTCAGTACGAACAAAAGCCCACACACCTCCTTGGCCTGTTGGATTACTTCCTGCTGATCTTGAAGAATGACCTTGAAGTGCGGATTCTTCTTCAGTAGGTCCATGGTAACATGGCCAGTGCCACCGGCTATGTCACATATCGTGTATCCAGAGGGATATTGTTTCCATGGGTACGCTTTAGAAAGAAAACCCTTTCCGTGAACATCGCCCCACGCCATCATGGCGCGTTGGAAGCGCTATTCGAGCCGTCAATTCAGAGCAAAAGGCAGGGAGAAACTATATCACATACCTCCCGTTTCTTCCTATTCTCAGGCAACTTGTACCAGTCGAAGAGTCCGTATCCTGTCGGTCGTTGACAAGCTGTTTCATGAAGCGTGCGTGGTTCGGTCGCGTATGTCTCATTAAGACGAGCAGAGGCGAGAAGACCTTCCGTACTAGCCACGTATAAACTCTGAAATCTAGATCTGATACAGGAGACTTACGTTAGAGCAATCAGATCAGCCATTGGTTTCCCGGAAATCAGTTTGACACTTAGTCGGTTGTTTGCATATACGTCTGGTTTCACTTGGAGTACAACTGCAATCAGAATAACATCGCTTGAACAGGAATGTAAGGGTACCTTCGCGGAAGACGTGTCTTGTTGCAAGCAATCTCATCGCTCTCCCCAACTTGTCAGAGTCATTGAAGCCAGATGCCTCGGCCAACTGCTTTACATGCATACCCTCCGGTTTGTCAATAAGGAAATCAGCAATTCGGGCATTGGTCATTAAGAGGAGGCACGTGGGTTCATTTTGTGCGGCGGCTTTCTACCGGAGAATCAACTTGGTAAGTCGAATGAGAAAGTAAGAGCTACGATACTCACATTGTAGACGACTCCGGACGGGTTTGACACAGTGCATATCAGCTGTGTACACGCGGCTTCGATGGTCTTCACTGCACGTACAAGCCGGTCTGGTGTATTTTCGACTGGTCCATCAAAGGGTCCCGGTTCAACCGAGTCGAGGGAAGGAATCCCCTGTCCTGTGGAGGCGTAGACAGCCAACACCTCTTGGACGGAGACGGTGATGAGGGACACTAGAGATGTGAGCTGGTTGTTTGATGTGATCTGCTGAGCCATGCTTGTACTGGAGCTGTAGACGGAAAGGAACTTGATATATATATAAGCTTTTGGTTGTACCAAACTTGGCTTTCAGAATAAAGTTGTATAGAGACAAACAACTGATTCTCCCGAATACCCCAAAATTCCTATCTCCATTGGGACTTCATTTCATCCACGCTATGCTTGTGAGTGATAGCCAGAAGCACATTTAAACACTCGGTAAGACGGTATGCCACCGCCTCTTGGGATTGCAACTTCTCCCGTGCGAATGCCCTAATATCACGGACACAGAATTGATGATAGAATGTTGGTTCTCGTTTTGGTGTTGTTGGACCTGACGGTTCCTACTATCTCCGACGCTATACTACAGTCGAGAAGTAAACACGAACACGAGCCGGAGGGTTATCGGTCCCTGTCGCATACTATGCGACAGGGACCGATTAGTAGTTTCGGGGGCCTGCATGAAGATAAGAGCAACCGAACTGAGATGAGAACTCACTTGGACGTACCGTTCAATTGAAAGAAAGTACACCAGAAAACGTCGGATTCATAAAATTAAAATTGATGATGGCGGTTAAAAAGTATTTGCTGTTGCATTGAATGGAGCGACGCATTCCATTTGAACCGTGTCGGAAAATGTATGAATGAAGGAATCACTCACTTCCTCACTCCTGGGTGCCAAACTGTTCTGCGAAGGTTCGTCAATGGTCGAAATTACATGAATCAACGCTCGAGTTGAAACTTGGTATAGGACGAGCGTCGATAGGTATTACCCAACAAGTCGGAGGCTCACCATTACGATTGTACTGCATATTTAGCCTGTGGCACGTTCGTTGCGATCCTTAATCCGTTGATAAAAAGCAATAGATTGGGTAATCGTCCCCCTCTTCGGGTACGCAAAAACGTCCAGCCCCCGATGGTTGTTTACGGCTAATAGTGCAGGTCGCCACTATCCTGTGGTAGCATTGGCCACGGGTACCTACGAGTCTTGCATATCATATACTGTTGCATACATTGTGCCGATAAGTGATCTTGTGGGCGGATGGTAGGCTCGTTCCCACCCCGCTTCGCAATATTTGAAATGATGCGGGCGGGAGCTTCATTAAGTCCGACTCGGAGGGCCCGCCAAAATGGCCTCAGTTTGTACCAGTCCCTTCGGTCTCGTCATTCCGATCTCTTTTTCAAATAGTAAACAGACCCCGAGACGAGACCGAACGGGAATGGGCACGAGTCTAGGCGGATGGTTGGACCGCGACTAATCATGATGAGAGTGAAGTGTAAAGGGTCTCAACGACGAAAGAGGAAATGAACCAAACACGATCTATTGATATCTATCAGGCCACAACTTTCCCACTCGATGAACAAAGAAAAAAAAAACTGAAATATTGTATTCTACCCTTCACAAGCTATTTCTTTCAAGAAGCAGCAGGACCAATAATTGAAGCCACATTCAACGAAACCACACGCAGCGTTCCTCTATCACCCCATCCGGCTATGAATTCATAAAGATTCTGCAGGGAAGATAAAAGTCAATGACGTAACGCCGATTAGATTGAACAGCAGAGACAAACATTGAATGAAAGAGCATCCACCAGCGCCGCTCCATTCCAATCTGGAACAAGCTTGGATGATGAATTGTCAATGCGACTCACTGCATCCGGAGCAGCGGGGTAGAGCTGTAACGTCAATCAGAATAAAATAATCTCAAAAAGTGGCTCTTCTACTAGATTGCACTTGATTATCTCCTCACCATTGTAGCAAAGCTCCAGAAAATACCTTTCCAACTCCTCCATAGTCACCCCCTCCCTGCGTTTGAATAAGAACAGCATCCTGGCTCGATCTTTTCGGATGTAAATGGTAATTGGCCTGGGTACCCAGCATGAATTCCCGCAGCTTCATATAGTGGCAATACTGAAGCGGCAGAAGAGTGCGGTCTCTCGGAGAGCGAACTTCCTCTCATCGGGTGCGATATCGGCTATTTTCTTCGCGGGTGGTAGACGCTGGCTTTTTGTTCCCACGGATAGAGAATTGCCCCACGGCTCCCCAGCCCAAATTTGGCAGGCGCCGCGCTGCTTCTCTTATTCCTAAACCATAATAACCTAATTTCATATCGTATACCCTCAAAATAAATGTATTTATACCTCTAATTATGTCCTCATAACATAAAGTAGATTTGACATTGGATGAGTGGATATAGAATTATTTCCGGGATGATTCGGAGGGAATGATGACTGATTCTGGGGCGGTTTTGGCGTATTACTTGTATGTTTTGGCATATTGAATGAAATTGGATTGAAACTGGGGGGAAACGACAATGAATTGCTGCAGGATGTGCAGTACTGTACAGAGACATGTATATCCGAGAATAGAGGCACTGGCCGTGGGAGCATTCTCTGGTCTCGAGACTATATTCGGGTGAGGTCCATAGCTACAACAGAGGACTCCTCAAAGAATTTGGGATGTAGATACCGTTATGATCAGCGCTGATTATTCCAATTTCGAAAATCGACTTACACAGACACGATACCACCGATGCGACTCAAGCGCAGCTGCTCGAACATGAGTAAACAAGCGTCAACACACTTGCCTTCCTCCTACACCCTCGCCTACTACTCTTCTTTGCCCTCCCCCTTCATTACCTTTGCCGTATCCTACCTCTCCATCTTTAGGACGGGGGGCGATTTTAGGCCATCAAGCACAGCAGAAGAATAACGAAAGATTAGTTTTAGGGTATTCAACCGGCGTACGTTGCCCTTCACCCATCATTCCTTCCAATTGCTAACCTTTGAATCAGTACATGAAGCAACATCTTTTGCAACCTGACGCCGCGCGAAGCCGCCTTTATTCCTGTCTCTCAACTCAGCGCTCCATACAGTAGCGTCTTTTCGTGTACACTGAAATTCCAAATTTATTCTTTGAATACGCCATTGCTGATGATGTTGACCACACGGAATTGACAACTGTTTGAGGAGTTTGAGCCAATACAGCATGATTGATATCCCAGATTTTGAATATGGACTCTTGCGAGGCATTAAAAGGATGACGTCGATGCTTTCCGGTGGACCTGATGGGCACGTGGCGCAAAGACCGAGAGAGCGCTCTTTGCCCTCGTTACGATTCTGACCTCAGGATCTTTTTTCTCGCGCCCATGTCCTACAGGTAAGATACATATAGATAAAAAAAAGGTTTTGCACTCCTCCACTGAACAGCTTTTCAGGATGCCGCGCGCGCCTCTAGCGAACAGAAGCGTTCGAGGCGGCAGATAGCCATGGAGTCGAGGTGCGTGTACTTTTGACCGGGATACTTGGTAGGAACCGTCGTTTCGCTCAAAGTGCCTTTGGAATTATCTGGGAGAACCTCAACTTATTCGGTCCCTATGCTTGACCTGGGGGGTCTTCTCGTCCATCGCCTTTACTCAATCTCGATGCTACAACCCAGGATCATGCTATATTATGCACCGGTTCTGTAGAGGCAGGGCCGGCTCGTATTAAAAACACCTGGGCCGTTGGACGGCATTATTGCTGGGATGTATCTTGAATGCGAGGTCGGGTGACGAACTCGGATCTTGGAGAACGACAAGTAAAGATTGCGGGGTCGATGAAGGCGAGGATGTGGGATAGAGTTCACAACTCTACTAGTCCGGAATGTATATAACCGACATGGCCATGATCAATTACTACGACGGTGTCGTTCTGATGAGACTTGTATACACTCTAGCTCCCACTCGAATACCTAATTCCAGGAATCTATTTATTTCCCTGGAGGCCTACTACCACGTATACAAGCTCCTTCCCGAGTTTCCAGCCCTCGATGGTACCCCAGGCTCTCTCTTCTTGCCTGCGCCGGCGTGCTTTGGTCTGACCCCCTCGTATTCTTCCGCAGGATTACCTACACCGACACATGTACACGCGTGCGCCAGATACTTGGATCATCGCATCGAGCCTCGAAATAGGGTCACCTCTGGTCACTGTTTGATGAAGAAGGTCGGACTGCAAGACTGGCGTATCGGTCTTCCTAGACTCTTACCCGCGCTTTACGACTAGAAGCTCACCTAGCCGCCGCGGGAGTTTGCGAGATCAGTACTGATTCTTGATATGAGTAAAGCGAACGAGTCTGAATAGAAGAAGAGGAAACGGAAAATGGACGGATGAGGGTAAAACCTTGTTTTTTTTGGGGTGTTTCGGCAAGTTTGATCTTCTTTTTTTTTTGAATAGCGGAATGGTCTTTCCGAGCGCGTTCCTTCATTCACTCTCCCGCCTCTTTTGGGGGGTTTCAATCCAATCCAAAACAACATTAATCGATCAAATATGTACAACCTCTGCTTTACCCATGTCCAAACAAAACAAAGGATTGTATGAAGGTGCCAGATAGTGGTCCTCGCGCGTGCCCACAAAGAACTCGTACTGGGGTATAAGGTTATATGTATATGTATATGTGTATATCCATCGACTCGTCCACGCTCAGAGGTTGACATTGACGGGGGTGCAGCCAACAGCAACGAGGCCGTCTGTAAAGGAAACAAGTCAGCTAGTGTTCACTTATCCAGGAAAAGCTCGAAAGAGGTTATGATTCTTACTGAAGTTGTTATCGTCACAGCAGACGGGCTGTTGAGTGCTGTAACACAACTAGGTGAGTATTTTTTTTTGGATGAGCGACTAAAGGAGACAGGACTAACCAAGAGTTGCCACCAATGCCGATGACGGAGATGGGGTTGCAGTTGAGACCAATGGGGACGTTCAAGTCCTGGACACCGATGTTCAAGAGTCCGAGGAGCTTTTCGATATCCTTGTTGTGAGAGTTATCGACGGTGTTGCAGCACTGGATGTCACCAGTGTTGCACTTGGAACCACCGTGGCCGTGGCCACCTGGGGTGGGGACGGCGAGAGCGAGGGAAGTGAGGGCAGCGAGAGTGAGGAGCTTGTACATGATGATGATGTAGATGGGAGAAGGCGTGAAAGAAAATTAAAAGAACGACTGGTAGTTGGATCCAACTGAGGAATTGGGGATGGATTTTGGTAGGTTTATATACATTCTTGAGTGCAGGTTTTACCATTTTTGGTCTCGCTCGAATTTTTTTTTTTTCGTTTCCTTAAACCGGACTTGTTGGAGTGGTAGCGGGTGGCTCGGACAGTGTAAATGATGTGATGAATTGGAAGATGCAAGACATCGTGGGGAAGCGAAGTTGAACGTCAAGTCTACACATTGAATATGTCAACAGTTTGCTAAACCTAGTAAAACTGAATACTCACTGACGGAATTGTTGCAAGTAGTGATGCTTCTGGTATGAGACTTGGGTAGGTTCACCTTCTGTTCGGAGAGAGTCACGTACTGCGTTCACAGGTTGGGATTGTTGCCCGCTACCTTTACTCAATTCGAGTTGTGTTCACGTCGCGTGAGCCGAGGATCACTTGACATTGGAGTCATTTAGAATTGAATTTTAGCATGTTGAATGTTGGATGCCGAGCCCGTGATGTGGTAAGAGACTATAGGTAAATGAGCGAGTACTGGAAAAGTTATAGCCTACGGAACGCACTGGAGACCGCACAATGGCGATCATCCAGCAAAAGATCGAGGGAAGCAGTCAAATTTTGAGCGAAGTATCGTGTTTTGGAGGTGGTTTCAAATGAGCGACACAGTGTCATCATGGAAGCAGCGCCAACTATTTCCGAAACAGCAGTAACTTCAAAATCAAGCCGCAAATCAAACCAGGGACTGTGCCGTAGACCTCGGCCAGCCGACGAAGACCGACTCCCTTCCACCGAAATGAACAAGGAGAATGGAATGAGTGGCCTGATTCACTGTCGTCGAGGATATGTAAAGGCAGGCGTGCGACGATATAAAAATAAATGCCGCCGGGCATCTTTGAAGGGGAACTGACGCAGCGGGAACGGTGGAGCGATCTGATGCTGGCGTCACTAGCAGATGGTGTATGGGTCCACCAAAAAAGCAATCCGAAACATGCATCGGTGAACTGTGATTCATGTTTTGACGACAGAGGAGACCGAGATAGTCGTGGGATCTGCCAGCATGTAGCGGGAGAATACATCGTAATTTGTTGACGTTATGAAGACCGGCATCCTGGAAACGTGAAGGTTACAGTAAGAGGTAGGAGATGACTTGAGGCGGTAGAGGAGCAGACGTCGTATAGGTTGCGGTGTGTTGGTTGGGTGAAGGCAAGATCAAGGTCTTACACAGGCCGACGCCGGCCCCAATGTCGGAAATTTGTTATAACAGCATTTTTAGCCGCAATAAGGTACTTTAAACCTTATAACAGAGAATTTGCCAAAAAAGTTGTGCAAATAAGTACATAAAAATGATATTTTCCCAGTCTCCCACGGCGAAACCTCGCCTCATTCCAACGACGACCTCTTTCTCGTATAATCTTCTGGCCCTAGGGCCGTCTTGAAGATATAATACATCAAGACTCGTCGAGAATGTGAGTAATGAGATATCTTTCCATTTGCGGTCGTTCATTCTTTTGTAGCCAGCCGTGAGCCATTCTGAATTCTCACTTCCCACCTACGCCGGAATCTTCCCGCTCATCACTTCATTGATTACCTGACCTGCTCTCGAGACCCTTTCTTCGAGAAGATCTTTTGCTGTTGCGCAAATTGGAAGGCCATCAACCAGCGCCTGGGTGCCGAGTCAAGTGCCGTTTGACAGCGATTTTGATACCTTATGACGGATTACTTGGGTTCGGGAAGCTAGACGAGGATGGCATGTACGAGAGAAAGGGCGTTCCAGAAGCAAGGCTTGAGGAGTGAAGCAGGGAATGTTGAGTTCATACTCTCGCTGCTCTGTCGTCGTCGCCGAGACGGATCTTGTGCTCCTACAGGTAAGAAGATTGTACATCCACTTTTACTGATTATCTGATTGCGCCTCCAGGAGAGTTTCCGAGTCTCAACCAGAAGATCCGTTTCGACTAATATGTTGTCGGTGGATGCCCATGTCGAGGCGTGTACTTATATTGCTTCATCCTAATCGTACAACACTGAACTGGAATACCTTGCAGGAATCAATTCTTTGGCTCGATATCTCATATCAAACCTCTGAAAAGAATTTGCCTTCGGATACCTATCTTCCTGTGTTTGGTGCCTATACCTGGCTCACACGGATAGCCCAAATCTCCCATGGCCTCTAGGATCGCACGGCACGGTAGACGCACCTGGAGTGCTGAATCAAATGCCGATGGACAGCGCTTTTGACCTCGTGGCGTGCTCTGGATGGGAGAAGTACCAAGTACGAGAGGAAGGAGTTGGCAGGCTCTAGAGGTTGGGTTAGAGGTGGTGAATGGATGCCGAATATTGGCTAGTCCGAAATGGATACCACCGCAACCGACTAGCAGCCACCATCACGACGGCATGGCTCTCAGATAAATTCGGAGCCTCTACCTCTCATTCTTCTTTGTCCGCTTGAAGTCCTGCTCAAACTACCTCCGCACGAGATTCAACCTCGACCAAACATGCTGAGGTCGACTCCAGCGCCAAGTTGGACTTGCAGTACAAGTGATGGGCCACCACCGGATATCGAATGTATGGCGTACCGTCACTCGTTCGTTCATGAGCGTCGCTCGACAAATCCCTCCATCATTACCCTCCACTTCCCATCGAGATCAGTGTCATTTTAAGCAGTCACCGCCGCCGCCCGCTGCCCACCAGGTCCTCTTCATGCACCATTGAGTGCTCCATCCAGGCTCTTGCTCGTCACCACCACCAATAGCCATTCTCACATGGGCTCGTGGGCTCTACATGGATCTTCAACGTGCACGTGCGCCCTTGATATACATCCGCATGGTACGTCTTAATCCAACTCTTTCCTGTTCTTTTTCCGAAACTGACTTCTCTTTTTCAGCCTTTCACTGGTCGAACCTGGCGATGCTGAGAAGTTCTATGAACAGGTCAACAACCTATCCAACACCCAAAACCCGACCCTGGTGGTATGTCTACTCCCTGCCCTCGTTCCTTCCCTCGAAATTGAACTTTGCTTGGAGATCCTTTGTCGGCGGCATCATTGATCGAAACTAACGATGTCGAGAAGCGCCGAGAAGAATCTAAATGCGCACTATCCAACTCTTTATCCGATCGAACATACTCAAACATTCGCCAGACGACATCATGCTAAGTCGACTCTAGTTTCAGGCCCAAAGTTGGATTCGCAGTTCAAGTGACGGCCATCATTGAAGGTCGAATGTGTATGACGTACCAACACCGCCCGGTAAACCGCCATCATTACTCTTCGCTTCCCAGTGCCACCATTAGCGTTGTCAAGAAATATATCATACTTATTCATCTGCCGCCCACCATCCTCTTCGTACGCCATGAACGCTACACCCAGACTCTCCCTCATCGTCACCAAAGACAACCATTCTCACATGGGCTTGACGTGGCTCCAGGAGCAGGGAGGCAAGTCGAAACACGAGAATGGCAGGTGAAGAAGCACGCTAGACGTTGCACTGCATTTACTAATTCTACGTCTATTCCTAACGTAGAAGTGGATTTGTGTATTCCGGATCTTCAACATGCAACACGCCCTCCCTCGCATGGTATATCTTCATCTTATTCTGTCCTGTTCTCCTCCCGAAATTGACACTCTTTTTTCAGCAGCCTTTCACTGGCTGGTTGCGCAAGGAACCTATCCAACACCCACAGTCCAATCTTAGTGGTATGTCTATCCCCAGACCCTCGTTCTTCGCTCGAAATTGAACTCGCCTTACAGATCCTTTTGGCGTATCACAACTCGAA
This sequence comes from Moniliophthora roreri, assembly GCA_001466705.2. Taxonomy (NCBI): domain Eukaryota; kingdom Fungi; phylum Basidiomycota; class Agaricomycetes; order Agaricales; family Marasmiaceae; genus Moniliophthora; species Moniliophthora roreri. The sequence goes on along the minus strand of LATX02000012.1, from coordinate 24,226 downwards.
AATGGGCAATGTCGAGTAGCTCCATGAAGAATCTTGCCGCACACTATCTCTCTCTATCCGCTCGAATATCGTGGAACCGTCGTCGAGCGTACTCGAACATTCGTCCACCCAGTGATGACGTCGACGTTCGGTTGGCTGCTAGCAAAGGGCACAAGAGGGAAGCAAAGAGATTGGGAAGTGTTTGGCCTAGCATGATCCGGGTACAGGTCATGGTCGTCGCTGGCTACAGCATCCGGGAAGCTCTGCCGTCCGTCTACAGCACCATCGTCCCTACTGACCTCCATCGCGACCACTACCCCTCTCTCTCTGTTGAGGCTGTTTATTACCCTTTGCCACCTCTCTCGGCACAGCAGCTCGCAGTGTAACCTATCATTGCAGCACGTCACCACCATCTTCTTCGGCACGATAAGTACGATCCTTAGGTTTTTGCTGGGGTCATGTACTTTGACGAACAGTTATTCTCCCGTGGGCTCGGCGTCATTTCAAGAGGGGGACCTGATGAAGAAGTAGGGCTGTTTGCAGGGAGGCTGGAGCAGAGGATTCTACTCTTACTCGTAGCGGGATATGCCCCGTTCTGGGATGCAACCTCGGTATACATACCCCGCATTCGCATGATACGACTGGCATCTTACCCCCGTGTTCTCCCTGAAATTGACCTTCCTATCCAGCTGTTCACTAGTCAACAGCGCCGACTACCAAGATTTATCTGACACCGAAAACCCATGACACGGTATCCACGATTTGCTCGCGTAACGCTCAAGTCCGGTGCAGTTGAAAGCGACGAGCTATGTCAATAGGCAGCACTAGTCTTGGTCGCAGGGTGTTTTGTCGTCAACTGCCTGTGTACTATCAATGTATACTCGAGTACCAGGCGCTGCGAATTCATTCCCTTCTGCGCGCTGTCACCGTCACTGTCAGTACCATCCCGAGGGCTCATTGGCCGATCACCCCCCGCGCCGTCGTAACACCAATCATGATGTCCTCATGCATTATCCCCACGCATTATCCCTACGGCGTTGCTACAACCGCCTTCACGTCGTCACTTCCCGTAGGATCGTCATCGGCCATCATTCCTCTTCTTTCACAGTCGATGATAAGGAAGCTAACATTCGCCCTACTGCCCACTCAGGTGCAGCCAAGTAACTCAGCCGTGATCAGTCCAGGCCTTGGTGGTTTCGCGAACGTTCGTCGCTTCATCTTGCGTTTGTGGTTTTGCTTTGGGTGCGTATTTGTATTCTTTATCCCCGACCCTGATTCCTCGTTAACCTTACTTTGCACATAGATCTTGGATTCCCGATACTGCGAATTGCTAGAGATTGTGCATAAGCTTAGAATCACCAATAAAAAACTGTTTCTCTACACATCCAAATGTTCACTCAACGTGTTTTGCGTCAGTTGTACACAGCATCCATCGGCCACGGCGTTGAGCTTGAGCCCAACGCAAGCTCCTCTGTCTTTTGAATTCATTCGCTTGAATTCTTGTCAATTCAGACCCATTCTTTGATTTGATCTGAGCTTCGGCGGGAAATTTGAGGGTAATGCGGTCGTCGCATGTTTTGCATTTATTTCCTCACTTGATGCATCATTCAGTACAATGATCTGAGCGTCGAGGACAGTCGCTCATAGCAATCGTTACGCCCTCTGGGTTTCTTTGCCTGGATTTGTTCTTCACTCAGACGTCTTTCTCATATTTATTTAGGAACCGGTTGCTTGCTTCATTACAAACGCATCTGAAGGGACAACATTGAGCACTCATGATTGCCTCATGTACTTAACATTGACAAGCTGTTGCGTGAGAACCACGTTCTTTCCGAGTAATGCTGTGTCTCACAGCCTCCTCGCAGCCTTCATATACATCTCCCATCGTGTTTTAGATTGACTTCTTTCCTCTAATCCCTCATTGCTCTCATGGCTCTCCATGGATGCTCAGAGTTTACTATTTCTGGTGGACAGTTCACAAACATCCATGGATCTCATAACAATATCACACATCTCACTCATGTTCAAGGGGACCTGGTGCAATACACGCAGCAAGCTCAACAAGAATTGACAAGATGGGATGATGTGTGTTCATTATATCCCTTGCTATGATTTATCAGGAATTTAATGCTGACTTGATTAATTCCTCTAGTACAGGCATATCCGAACAGGAGATGTATATGTTACAAGTGTCATTGGTGAATCAGAAGTCACAGAGTATGATGAAACAAGGCAGGGGAAGGTGACAGTCCGAGTCATAAGACGTCAGAGAGTCAGGGCCTATCGAAAGATCAACATTGCTCGCATTTTCACTGGAGACAGACTTGGAGATATGGAGTTCCTACATGTTCAATACAGTGGTGAAGGTGCCTATAAGGTGAGTCACATCTTTTATTAATATTATCATATCTAACATTTTCCAATATACTAAGTCCTTCAAGCATGATTTTGATAAATTTTCAGAAGTCAAGTATGAAGATTTCTTGATTTTTGTCAACTCTAGTATCAATTATTGTCAGGGACCCATATGTTGCTCAGTTATTTGGGTATAACAACAACCAAAGTGGTTTACCAGCACTGATTTTCTACAATGGTATGGTGCATCAGTTGGCTCTAAGGCTTAATACTAACTCAACTTGAACCTCGATGCAGCATTGATTCCTCTATCACATGTCATCCTCAATAACAATATGCCTTCCCCAATTCTGAATGCATACTTTTATCACCAAGTGTGTAAATCATTAGTTTTCCAAACATTACTGACTTACCTTCTCAACAGCTTGGACTATGGCAACCAGATGTTGAGCTTGTAGGTCTCCTTTTACTCAAACTTTTCTGCTGCATTGACAAAAAGGTTATAGGCCATAGACAATCTGTGGATTGACCCAAAAACTGGTGCATTATGTTATGGGCCTCAAATTCAGACTCCAGAGTTTCAAACTTGGAGAATCTATGGCTATACCTCAAGTTTGATGCCCAACAACAACTTTCCTGCATTATCTATTCAGACATACAGAGACACCAGTGCTACCTTTGAATACCTTACCAGAACAGTCTCTACCCTCAATATCATCCTAGGCATTGCTGGGTGTTACATGGCATATAGGCAAAAGGTAGCTAATAGAAAGGCTATATCCATCCTCACAACACTTCCTGGTGCAATTTACCACCAGCACAGTCAACAAATTATTGCCAGATTGCCAGCAGAAGCCAGAAGTGGGTTGTATTACTATCTCAGGAGAGCATATGTTGGTTCTGATGCAATGAGGGAGAGCCTAGTTGTGATGAAGGATGGAACAGTGCGGTATGTATGAAATAATGTCATTATGAATAATGTGCACTTACAGAAAACATAGGTTTACAGTTACACCAATGGATATCCAACATGCCAAAGACATGAAATTGCGATATTCCATATCCCATACAGCTGATTTGGAAAAATCATGGATTACTCAGGCACATAGTGTGTTCAGCCAACTCCAGATTCATGAAGACAAGTAGAGAGAGTATTGTAAATGCTTTTATTGTCTTGCTTATGGCCATAGTATGCTAATAGGCAAATAGATATACATGATGGACTTTACCTCATCTTCAAATGCAAGAGAAAACACTCTATGCCCCAGGAGAATACAAACTTCACATCAAGTGGTGCTTCAGTGTATCTATTCATCCAACCAGTTCCCCAACCTTCTGATAATGAAGAAGTCTGGAGATCCTGGGCAGAAGGGACAAAGTATTTCTGGTCTTTTGATTCTTCTGGTAAAAAAGAGATACCAGAGGCCATGCAAGAGTCTTTGGGTCTTCCATCTTTCACCACTACAGGAACAATTAAGCGTTGGTCTTGGGAACAAAGTGTCTATAAAGCTATAAAGATGCTTCATGATTACCATCACTTTGATTCTACAACAACAGACCTAGCTTACTTTGTTGGTCTTCCTATTCTGAAGGTGGTTGGAGATGATAATCAGTTTGAAGTATTGGGTGGTATGAACCCAGAAATGATTTCCCTCAAGTTTGTGCTGATAGCTTTTCTTAGTACCAGAGACACTACCAAAATTAACAAAGCTAAAGCATATCTGGAAGAAGATAGGGCAAAAGATGCAATTGAATTGGAGAGGTAGAAGGAAGGAGACCCAGGAGTAGATTTGAATAATTTTAAACACATTACATACTACTGCAGGGACACTGTACATGCTAGGATTGTTCCTTTCAAGTTCATTGTAGTGAAAATAAAGTTATTATATTTTGAAACCAATAAGTCATAATATACTACTGAGTCTCAATTTGAATCAAGTACTCAAATGGCCAGCATAAAGAGCTAGTATTATTACACCCCTTTTTCCTTATGACATATGTCTCCCTTTCCCCTTGGACTTAGTACACCTTCCCAGCCCCCTTTTACTTTCACTGTCATATGCTTCTTCTTTTATTGGACATATTCACCTTCCCAGTTCCCTTTCCTGTCTACCTTGGATTACTTATATACCGATTGTGTTGCTAATTATTACCCATCTCCAAACTTGTTGCTATATACATATATAGTATTGTTACAATTGGTTGTATCTATTTAAGCAGTCAAGCAGAGACTTAGGTCTCCAGCTTGACCTAGTTAATACATTGACTTGTGTCTAAAGCAACGATGACAAAGGAACTCTGAACTTCAACATCTGTTGAACAAACTCAAACTTGACTTAAGAAAGCCTGATGCTCAGCCAGGGGGTGTTAGGTAGTTCATTGCTGCACAAGCAGCATAACACAAGGTCAAGCTGATCGATTGCTGACCTCTCCAGGTCTAGGCATCACTTGCTTAGGAAAGACAAGATGCCACCACAGAAGGGACAACAGATCGAGCAGGACATTGCCAAGGTGGAAGAATGGCGGCATGGATTACAAACCCAATCGATATTGAACCCCAGTGGATGAGTGACCCTACCGTTAACCAGAGCATCCTGCAAGGAACTCCTGACCCACTTGCAGTCACCCTTGCTGGAGAAGCAGCCTCCAACAGAGACACCAAGAGAACAGTCAGAAACAAAGAGAACCTTAACCCTATTATTCATCACACCTGGTTCAGAAGAGAATGAATCCAAAGGCAATACATCTCTGCCTACATTGAAGAAGAAAGACTTGGATACATCTACCACCTCCTTACTGTCAGTGGAGCAACAAGACCTATTTGAAAAACTTCTTGAAGCATTAAAGAACAGCCCCAGGTCAAAGAAACAACCACTGATTGAAGAGATGGCCAAAGAAAAGAAGCCACTAGGAAGCAGGCCCAAAATTGAGCTAGAACCTAAAGGAACAATGATAGGTGCCATGGTACCAGTACAAGTGGTGGCAGTGAAGAGGCAGTGACTCTATCTGCTATGAAGAACTGCTACATGCTGTCTCCACTCTAAAATGCTCTCTAAAAAGGACTTCTGCAACTAAGAGCTGCTACTAAACCCACACCCACACCCACAACACACACCAAAACCCACAATAGAGGCTTCTATGAGTGATAAAATACTGTATAAGTCTACTGGGAGACTGAGTCTGTCTCAAGTGTAATTTGGGGTGCAAAGGGGACAGAACCCTTTTAAACTTTCAATTGACCAGCTTGGGTTGGTATATGGTTGTAGAGCCTAAAGACTCTGGTTAGGACGACTCAAGTATTGTACTCAAGGGTCACAAAGTATAGGTTTTAAAACAAGTGGTTTATTGGTTGGTTTGTAGCTGAAGGTATACAGTGAGGCAAGATATATATATAAATCTTGGCTCTACTAGAAGTGACAGACTGGCAAGTGCATAGACTTGGTCTATGAAAGCTGTGTGGAGGTCTAAATCGACGCTGTGCAGGGCTATAATGTGCAAGTACCAGTTGGTGCTTGAGCCTGCATCTACAAGTACAGCTTTTTATATACAGAATGATAATTGGAAATAACAAAATAAAAGATAAATGAGTGTGATCTAGTTTAGGGTGCAAATCATATGTGTTCATGCATAAAAGTCTGATTCCGCATAGCAATTAGCTATGTTGGGTATATTTAGTGACCAAACAGTTGGTTTATTAATTTTGGACTCTGTGTGGAGTGTTGCTGGGTCAAACAATCCTTCCACATAGCTACTTCTGCATAGCCACTGGTTCTGGACTGGTTTTACATATGGGAACATTTCTTGTTCCACTGGTTTACTTCCACATAGCTGCTTTCTACCATCGGATTGGTGGATATCATGGTCTAGACATCCATCATATTCAATCTCCTTCTGTCCTGCATACAACCTTGTAGGTCACTATATCTGCCTGGGAGGGTCTCTGAAGCTCCACATAGGAACAAGTTCCAACTGTGTACTAGTTTTTGATAGTAATAATGAAACGACAAGTCTCTTGATGCATTATTATGCAATGTGATTGCAAAGCAAACAATCTAGTACACTTAGACTGTGGATCCAACTGATATCTATTCCTTTGTATTCAGAATTAGTGGTTTCTGGCCCATTTTTATTGACCAAGGATCCTCACAGCAATGCTTCACTGTAATGTAGAGGGCTAGTATAGTCTACCAACCTCATCTAAATTGTATTACAGTGTCAATTATTAGACTCGGCACTTAAAGCTTTAGATGCCATATTGGAGCTCTTGAGTTATCAAGTCACATAGATATCACATGTACTCTAGGCTCTTTTTCTAGTATTTGACATGAAAAGTGCACAATTTCATATCTAGGCCAAAATTAGGCACATCAGCGGCATTGCCCAGAGCATTCACCAGCTAGAGGAAGGAGGCGAAGAGGTTCCTCAGAGAAGTTCTATTGTATATCACTCTTAACCCCAAAACCTTCACCAATGATAGGATGAAGAAGCTTTTCCTCCTGTCATATATGATGGATGGACCAGAGGAGTTCTGGAAGAATAAGAAGACAGACCTCCTTTTGGCATACAATGCAGAAGCCAAGAAGGTTACTTGGTCCGAATTCATCAAAGACTTCAAGACATCCTTCGAACCATTGGATATGGCTTTGGAAGCCTAGATGAAGCTTAGGGATTTGAAGATGAAGGAAAGAGCCGATGAGTACATGTATCAGTTTACCTATCTTACCAACCAGACCAGATACAATGACACAGCTCAGATCAAAGCTTTCAAAAGAGGATTATCCAAAAGCCTCATGTTGAAGATTATGATCTGACCGGAAGGAAAGCCAGATACAATAAAGAAATGGATGAGCACTGCAATCTTGTATGATGAAAGTTACAAACAAGCTCAAGAATACAGGAGAAGGTGGGACGAAGATAATGGAAAAAAGCCCCAGTGAAACTTCCACAAGAAGGAGGATGCCATAGTCAGGAAAATCACAGAAATAGATTGAAAGGAATACATGGCGAAAGGTCTCTGCTTCCAGTGCAGGAGAAGTGGCCATCGAATCTGAGACTGCCCAGATGGAGTAAAGAAGGTGGAACCAAAGAAGGAGAAGCCTAAGAAGCTTTCAAAAGAAGACAGGTTCACAAAAATCAGAGTCCTGGTGAATGATCAGACCAAAGAAGAAAAGAATCAATTGTTGGACCTCATGGAGCAGGAGGGTTTTTGAAACGGCAAAAGAGGATGACATCTCTACTGCCTGTAACAATTTTGCACTTTGTACTAGCTAAAATCAATTGAAATTCTATGCATTTCTCTCTCTAGTACAAAGTGGGAAACCAAATCATCGAAACTCAGGCACTTCTGGACTCAGAAGCTAGAGAAAGGTTCATTAGCTTGTTGTTGGCAAGGAAATAAGAGAAGAAATGGGAAAAGCTTCTGGAAAAAATAAAAGTGTTCAATGTGGATGGAACACTGAACAAAATAGCTTGAATCTCCCATATGGTTGAAGTAGAATTCAAGATGTCAGAGAAGGAATTCAGAGAAAACTTCCTGATCTCGGGGATCAGAGATGAGGAAATGATTTTAGGGCTCCCCTGGCTAAGGTTTCACAACTCCAGAATAGACTGGGAAACTGGAGAAATGGAGTTCTCTCCAAGACAAAAAATCCAGATCAAACAGTTCATGGGAATACTGGACAATACCCCAGAAGAAGTGCTTATCAGAGCAAAGACAACAACTTTGCAAGAATTAGCACAACAAACAGAAGGAGCAAAGAAGAGTATTGACAAGCTGATTCCATCATATCTGCAAGGGTATCAGAAATGGTTCAAGAAGGGGAAATCAGAATGCTTCCCCCCTTCAAGAACCTACAATCACAGAATAGAACTGAAGCCTGACTTCATTCCTTGGAATTGCAAACTGTACTCTTTAAGACCAGCAGAACAAAAGGAACAGGACAAGTTCTTGGAGGAGAACATGTGGAAGGAATACATTAGAAAATCAAAGTCACCCATAGCATTGCCCTTCTTCTTTGTGGCAAAAAAAGAGAAAGAAGCTCTAAGACCCACACAGGACTACTGGGAACTCAACAAGAGAACAATTAAAAATGCCTACCCACTGCTGTTCATCTCTGAACTTCTGGATAAGCTGAAAGGAGCAAACATTTTCAGCAAACTGAATCTTCAGAACAGCTATAATAATGTTCAGATCAAAGATAGAGATCAATGGAAAGCTACTTTCAAAACAAATAGAGGACTCTTCAAACCAATGGTTATGTTCTTTGGATTAAGCAACTCACCAGCCACGTTCCAAGCATTCATGAATGACATCTTGTCAGATTTCATCAATGAAGGATGGTGTGTTGTATACATGGACGACATCCTCCTGTTCTTGGACAATCGCAAGGAACACTGAGAGTGGACCAAGAGATTGATGCACAGGATTTGAAAACATGATCTTTACCTAAAGCTGGAAAAGTGTGAATTTGATGTTACAGAAGTAATCTTTTTGGGAATGGTCATCTGACCTGGGTACATCAGATCCAGTAAAACTAGCAGAAATAGCAGATTGGGAACCTCCCAGAACAGTAAAAGAAGTATGCAGTTTCCTTAGCTTTGGGAACTTCTATTGCAAGTTCATTGGAAGGTATTCTCATATTGCCAAGCCACTTAACAATCTCACAAAAAAGATGCAGAAATTTGAATGGACCAAAGAATGTCAAACATCATTTGACCTCCTCAAACGAAAGTTCCTCTCAGAACCAGTTCTGATAATGCCTGATACAGACAGACCCTTTGTAATAGAAGCAGACACTTCGAAATGGGCAATGGGGGGAGTATTACAGCAGCAGGGAATGGATGGAGAATGGCACCCATGTGGATACATATTGAAGTCCCTATCACCAACAGAATGAAATTATGAAATCTACAACTGAGAGCTACTAGCGATCATACAAGCATTGATGGAATGGTGACATTATTTGATGGGAGGAAAACACAAAGTGGTTATCTTATCCAACCACAAGAACCTGACATATTTTTGAACCACACAGAAGTTGAACCAAAGACAAGCAAGGTGGAGTCTTTTCCTATCAGAGTTTGATCTTGCTCTTATTCACATGCCTGGAAAGAGCATAACCCAAGCTGATGCTCTATCAAGATGGTCGAATGAACATGATGACAAAGAAAATGACAATGAAGATATAGTTCTCCTACCAGAACACCTGTTTATAAAAGGAATCAACCTGGAATTAGAAGATGAAATCAGGAAATGATTAGGCCCAGACAACTTCCATAAGTTGGCTCTAGAGACATTACTAAGTCAGAGTGTGCCACCAATCAAATCAGCCCTCTCTGATTGGGAAATCAAAGAAGACCTTCTTCTTTTCAAGGGATGGGTGTACATGCCAAATAACGAACAGTTGCAATGCTCCATCATGCAAGCAATCCACAAAGTACTGGGAGTTGGACATCCAGGACAATAGAACATGCTGGAACAGGTTCAGCACAATTTTTGATGGCCAGGAATGGCTAAATTCATATGGAGCTTTGTGGATAGATGTGTTCCCTGCCAACAAATGAAGATGAACACCCACCCAATGAGAACACTGATTCAGCCAATCAAACCACCCAAGAATTTGTTTCCATTTCAGGTTTGCATGATGGATCTCATTACAGATCTGCTGGAAAGCGAAGGGATAGATTGTATTTTGGTAGTGGTGGACCACTCCTCTACAAAGGGGGTAATTTTTACACTATGCACAAAGACAATAGATGCAACAGAGATAGCAGAACTGCTAATTCAACAATTATACAAACAATTCAGACTTCCAGATCACATCATTTTGAATTGAGATCTCTGATTCACTGCCAAAGTCTTTCAAGAAATGGAAAGACAACTATCTATAAAACACTCGATGAGCACAGCCTTCCACCCACAGACAGATGGAGAAACTGAAAGAGTAAACTAGGAAATCGAAGTCTACCTTAGGATCTCTTGTGCCAAAGAACAGACACAGTGGAAAGAGTTCCTACCATTGGCAGAGTTCACCCATAACAACTGAACCCACTTGGTGCTTAAGAAGTCACTCTTTTTCATAATAGGTTATTACTCTAGAGTGCTCCTCATGGTATTCATGCAAACAAACATCCCATCAGTAGAAGAAAGGCTCCACAAACTGAAAAGAGTAAGAAAAGAAATAATGAGCCTGCTGGAGATAATAAGAAAAGAAAAACAGAAGCTGGACATGTTCAAAGTAGGCCAGAAGGTGTAGCTAGAAGGAAAGAACCTGATTATTGGATACTCCACTAAAAAGCTCACCCCAAAAAGAGAAGGACCCTTCAAAATACTTGAAGTAATGGGGCCAGTAACCTACTGGCTACAGCTCCCACATCAATGGAAGATCCATCTAGTGTTCCATGCTGCACTGTTAATTCCATTTAAACAGACTGAAGCACATGGGCCTAGCTTTATGGAACCACCACCTGATCTGATTGAAGGATTTGAAGAGTACAAAGTGGACACCATCATGGGACACAGACCAAAGAAACAGCCCAGGGAATTCCTTGTGTCCTATGCCAGTTACAACTCTTCTCATAATAGGTGGATCAGAACTGAAGAAATGGTCAATTGCCTAGACCTCTATAAGGACTATATAAAAAGGCATTGACTGAACTCTCAAGACCCCACTCCCACTCCATAATATGTCTACCAATGCATCTTCCTCTGCTTCTGCTTCTGGCTCTGCTGCTGGTAGCCAGCCACAAGGTCTCCCAAGCCCTACTCCTACTGAAGCTGGAGAAGGTCGATATGGCGAGAACATCACCTATCATCACAGCCTCTGTCCAAACCCCTATCAACTCCTCTACCTGTTCAACTCCCAACAGTATGACCAACAAATCTGAAACACTGCTAATCCTGACAACTGACTGGAACCCACAGTCAAAAGCCTCTTTTTCTTATAGGCCCAACACCACCTACTCAACAAGATCACTCAGAGTTGCAACCTGGAAATTGCAAATCAGGTCTTATTTGTGTGCAACTATGGAATCGGGTTAGAAGAACCTGTAACAGTACTGTCTACTTTCTCCTACCATCCACATCTATCCATGCCCCCACCTGCAGATCCCCGAGCTCCTTCCAAGTATCCCGACCCCAATACTTTCAGTCTTCTCAACAGACTCAGACGACAAACCAATGGCAATGGCTACCCTAGACCCTCCCTCCAGAAATGAATCTCCTCTCCTTCTAATCAGACCACTGAACCCTCTTCCGACTACTCCCTCCTTTATCCTGAAACCTCTCCTGATCCTGACATTAAACCGAAAGTTGAGCACACCCTCCAATGAGTCCTCCCTTTCAACACCCTCATCATCAACTCCAGCAGTATGGTTCAAGCCACAGGTCAAAGAGAACTGGCCCTCTTGGTCCCAACCTCCATCCATGCCCAACCTTCCAGATGAACTCCAACAGAACAACAAATCGCCACCACCAACTCAAGTGGAGACACTAATAGATTGCATGTCTGCCTTGTGTGTGAATTGGACCACCATCTCCCCCAAAATTGCCTGAGCTACCATTGCAAGCGATGCCTCCTCTATGTGCCTGGACATATCACTGCTGGGTGCACTGTCCAGAGATGGTCTTTCAAGACTTTCACATGGAAGGACTCATCCAGATAGTGGCGCTTTGTTGGACCATAATGATTATGATGATGATGGATACAACAATCACAATGGAGAGCGATGATCAGACCTTCATCATCAACACTGAGGACAAGAGGTGGGAGTTCCTCTTTATGGGGGTAAATCCGAAAAAGGTCACACTGGCAGATTACAAAAAAGGAGTTGAAGAACAGATGGCTCAAGAATGGCAACCTGGAGCATTAGGAGATGCAATGGGTGACAAGCAAGCAGGTTGGTCCTTGGATGAGTCACAGGATTACGACACAGAACTCTACAGAGATGGGGAGTCTTAGAAGAGTCTAGAGCTGGAATCTAGACCTTGAACAGAGGGTAATGTTACACCCTTTTTTCCTTATGACATATGTCTCTCTTTCCCCTCAGACTTAGTACACCTTCCCAGCTCCCTTTTTCTTTCACTGTCATATGCTTCTTCTTTTATCAGACATATTCACCTTCCCAGTTCCCTTTCCTGTCTACCTTGGATTACTTATATACTGATCATGTTGCTAATTATTACCAATCTCCAAACTTGTCACTATATACATATATAGTATTGTTACAATTGGTTGTATCTATTTAAGCACTCAAGCAGAGACTTAGGTCTCCAGCTTGACCTAGTCAATATATTGACTTGTGTCTAAAGCAATGACAAAGGAACTCTGAACTTCAACATCCATTGAACGAACTCAAACTTGACTTAAGAAAGCCTTGTTACGAACATGCTGGTATCATGGGACTACGCCGTCATTTCTCTTTCTCCTTCGTCGATAGTATTCTATTTCTTCGATATGTTCTGATGGAAGTCTTCCTTCCTTCCCTTCACACTCTCATGCGAACGATTCTTTAGTTATTCTTTCCCTTCACACCCTCATGCAAATAGTTACTTAGTTATTCTTTTACATTCCACCGGTTTCTTTTGGTTTCCTTATTAACTATTGTCATTTGTATTTAAGTGTTTAAGCTAAGACTCTAGGTCTTCAGCTTGACCTGGTTTATCTAACTTGTGTCAACGCCACGATTGATTAGGACTTCTGAACTTCAGTATCCACTGAACGAACTTAAACTTGAACTTGAACAACTACTTGAACAGAGGTCGTACTTCGCTAAAGTGGTTGAGGTTGACATTGCTGCGCAAGTAACGTAACAAGCCTGATGCTCAGCCAAGAAGTGTTAGGTAGTTTGTTGCCACGCAAGCAGTGTAACAAGTATAGGGATACACAACTTGGACTTTGTGTTCCTTCTCACCCCATCACATAGAAAGACATGCAAAAGAGATACTAATAATAATACTTAACAAACTCCAAGAGAGGTATGGTGCAGTTTACAGGTCAGTCATAAACTTTACAGACTGTACTGTCAGACAGGTTTATGATTGTAATACAGTCAGAGTGTGTGCTCAACATGGCAATGGCCTTCAAATTGGAAAAAATGCTGTCACACAACTTTTTTGGTTCTTCAACACCCTTTCACATTGCCCCAACCTAGTAGATAACGCATTAATTGACTGCTACACATACGTGACACCAGTTCCCCAACTACCCAGACACTGTCCTCACATGTGCCTATAAAGAACTCTACTGGATTATTAGTGTATGTAGGCGTAGAAGATATCCATCATGTTAAAATCAGACGTTGATGTTGATAGGAGTGCAGCCAATGGCAACGAGACCGTCTGCAAAGAAAAGCAAGTTAGCCAACGTTCACAAAGTGATTGAAGGAAGCTCGAGAGAGTCATGGTCTTACTAAAGTTGTTGTTCTCGCAGCAAACGGCTTGTTGAGTGCTGTACATTACTGTGAGTACTTTTGAATAATACGATTCAAGGAGAAAGGGCTTACCAAGAGTTGCCACCGATGCCGATGCCAGAGATGGGGTTACAGTTGAGACCAACGAGGGCGTTCACGTTTTGAACGACGATGCCCAAAAGTCCGAGAATCTCGGTAGCGTCGGCGCTATCAGCCTTCTGCACGCTGTTGCAGCACTGGATATCACCGGTATTGCACTGGCCGTGGCCATCTGAGTGGCCTGGGCTGCTTGGGGTGCTTGGGGTGCTTGGGGTGCTTGGGACACTTGGGACACTTGGAGCACCAGGGACACCAGGGACACCCGGGACACTTGGGACACCCGGGACACCTGGGACACTTGGGACACCTGGGCCACTTGGGAGGTTGGGGAGGCTTGGGAGGCTTGGGGTATTATCGGTACCATGGACACCGTGGGTATTGTGGGTATCATAGGTGGGTGCAGCAAATGCAAGGGAAGCGAGAGTAGCGAGAGTGAAGAGCTTGTACATGATGGTAAATGAGAGGAAGGATTAAACGAACGACGATTGGTGAGTTCGAGTGAGGAATTGGAGATGGATTCCGCAGGACTTATATCTGTTTTCTTGGTGGGTGTGTTCCGGTTTTCCGGTTTTGGTCTTGTTCATACTTGTTCACCTTCGCTTCAAGGATGCCTGGATCGCGGCGGAGTGATACAATGGCTCGAACAGCAAGAAAGGCGGAATGAATTTGGCGACGGAGGATATCGTGGGGAAGCGAGGTTGAATGTCAAGTTGACATCAGGGTCAAAATTGACATTGAAACCTAAACGCGTTTGCAGTAAGGTTTCAGGGATGGATACCTCGACGCACCCTCTGTCCGGTGGAATTAACGTGACCGCGCAAGCCTGCTGCTAAAACCGACGAAGATCGATAAGCGATGACTAGTCGATGTTGAACGTTGAACGCTGATATGGGTGGCACTGACACGACAGTACCGAAGTAGCGCCTACAGGAGAGCATGTGTGCGTTCCTCTCTCTCTTGTGTACATTCTCCTTCAATCTCCCTCCTCGAGTCTCTCGTAACTCCCACCGCCCCACTCTACCCTCCTATCAAAGTTTGCCGAGCGTACGAACACATAAAAAAGTAACGCCGTCGATAACAAGAGAGAGAGGCACGACGAAGCGGCGGATAGGAGTAGAGGTAGTGGCGGACACGGCACTGCCGAAGGAATAGCAATGGTGTGTACGTTGATAGTCGATGACGAAACACGCAGCGACTGAGATCAGTCCTGCCTATCACCAGGAGCCCGGGTCTACAACTCTCTGCCTTCAAAGTTACTGTCCTCAATTTTCTCCTCGTGCCTCTTGCTCACCTCGAGCAGCACGTGGACGAACGTTCCATAATGTGCGAACGAACGGAGAGAAGCTCTTCAGGGTAGTGGATGGCTTGCTGGATTGTTCGCGCTGAATTTGATAATCGGAGCCGTCGACTAGTGGAAGTCCAAAAGGAAAAGTCAGTTTCGGGAGGAGAGCGAGGAAGAGTCGGACATAGACATACCATACTCCCGTTCTCGAGTCCAACCCCGACCTCGGTAGCTAATTAATGAATCCCGCCACTTCCCGTTCTCATCGCCAATGTCCGACTTGTAATCAGCGTAATGAGGCACTCCGCCCTCACCGAACCCCTTCTTCACCCTCAACACCCTTACTTCTTTATCGTAATCTACCGCTCCGAGTGGAGGCTGAAGATGCATTCATGGTCTCTTCCTGACACCACCACCCAAGCCCGGGTCACTTGGAATCGGAAAGCCTATATCGCTCCTCCCTAACCCCGACTTTCACTAGAAAGTGACTGGCCATTGTTCAATCGCACAGAGGATCATGAAGGAATCGACAGATCTATTCTGTTTGGACAGCTTGGCGGAGAATTAATAACATATAAACGGATCCGTTCGACCGCGTTCAATATCATGGGTGTCAAGGAGTGCTTTGAACTCAGTAGGTGCGAGGTAAGGGGTAGAAGTAGTGAGACGCGTCACGCTGCCAGAGGCGAAGAATGCCCTTCTCGATAGACTTGTATCGAGAGGCACGAGTCTCGTTGCTATTATCTTTATTAGCCCCCATAAAAGAACAGACACATCGGAGAAACGTACCTCGTCAGAACATTCACGGCACTCTCTTGAACACTGCCCATTCGACACCCAAAATTGTTCCCAGACATGATCCGACGCGATAAGGCGATTCAGTACTTGTGAATGGGGCGGCAGTGTATGGGAAGGCGACTCTTCCTTCAGCTTGGGTAATTACGCCAAGATACGCGGCGACGACTCGAAACTATACGTCGTCTCTCTTCCTCTTCCTTTCCATAGTGAGACCGTTGCGCCATGTTTTTCAAAGGACTACTGTATGTCTCCCAACCGCAGTAGGACCGGAGATTGATAGAGAGTAGGGCCGTCCTTCGCAATGTGGTTGAATAATCAATCGCTGTACTGTATTACGATCTACCAGTCAGACAACTGAGAACTTGGACAAGTGAACTGTAAACACACCTCTAAATCCGCCGGTGACATGCGTGTTTCATCTAACAATCATACTTCATTTCGTATACGAGGGCCCGAGTGCACGAATTTTTTTTTTTTTCAAATAAGGGTATATGAATAACGTTGAGAGGCATTAAACTTGAAGTGCTGGTGCTACCACTGTCAACTCGGGAGCTCGAAGATGACGACGACAAACATCCTTCCAACCCAGATGGCTACTAATATCCAGATTATGACAAAGTCGAGGAGCGATCCAGGTGGTTGATGTCAGTGTACTAGTCGAATGATCTCGAGGCGCCGAGATGATTTCCACGTGGCCCAAAAATTTTCGTCGCACAATCATGACAGATGTCGCTATTCGCGTCAGGTCTTATCCCGAAGTCAAGGATGGTACGATACACCCTTCGTCCCTTCAGAATGCCGAACTCAACGCATCATTCCGGAAACTGTAAGGAAAAAAAAAGTTGCGTATTTGGCAAAGAGTAACTTAATACACAGAAATACCTGAAGCATGAATCGGGAAAGGCCATCGCGGTCTTTGCACACAGTACAGCATTCTTGACGTTCAAGTAGGAGATATCATAATTCACGAGCTCCGAAGGCAAGAAAGGGGTGTACCACGCGCCTTGTTCGGGATACTTCCAGGGTTTTGCACGTAATGGGTTGGCAGGAGGACAGCTTATTTGAGGGGACCGTCTTCCTCGGATGTTGAGGGTCGCGTGTGATCATGGTACGTTCCTTTAATCTGAAGCCATATACCATACTGTCAACTGAGCATGGTGGAACAGACAATTTTTTTTCACCGGACACCTCCGAAAACTCTCGTCTTGTCGCGGTGTTCCCCACCTATTAGTATCGAGAGGCATCCGATACCTACGCTGGAACCAGCGGGCTGAGGTCCACAGCTGTCTTGGCTCTTGTCACGCTAATCAACATGCTGAAAGTCAATCTCGGGCCCGCTGGATCATTTCGTGAAACCTAATGTATAGACGTCAGACATCTTCCAGCGACACGCTTACGCAGTCACGTTGATTCTATCAAACAGTGTACGTGGAGGTATCCATCCCTGAAACCTTATGCCAATTTCACCAATGATTTTAGCTTTCAATGTTAATTTTTTTTTGACCCTGACATACACTTGACATTCAAACTCGCTTCCCCACCATCGCCAAACTCATTCCACCATTCTCGCTGTTCGAGCCACCGTGTCACCTCATCGTGATCAGGGTCTCCTCGAAATGAAGGTGAACAAGTATAAGCAAGACCAAAACCGGAACACCCCCAAAGAAAACAGATATAAGCCCTCTGGAATCCATCTCCAATTCCTCACTCGAACTCACCCAACAGTCGTTTGTTCAAGCCTTCTCTGATCTACCATCATGTACAAGCTCTTCACTCTCGCTGCCCTCGCTTCCGTTGTCGCCGCCGCCCCAGGTGGACAATCCGATTCCCAGTGCAACACCGGCCCCATTCAGTGCTGCAACAGCGTCCAGGCGGCCGATAGCACTACCGTCACCACGCTTGCTGGACTTTTGGGCATCGTCATTTCAGACGTGACAGCCCTCGTCGGTCTCAACTGCAACCCCATCTCTGTCATCGGTGTTGGTGGCAACTCCTGGTTAGTCCTGTCTCCTAGAATCACTCATTCAAAATACTCACAGTAATGTACAGCACTCAACAACCCGTTTGCTGCACGGGAAACAACTTCAGTAAGACCATAACTCTTCCCGAGTTTCCTGGATCAATGAACACTGGCTAACTTGCCTTCTTTTCGCAGACGGTCTCATTGTCGTTGGCTGCACCCCCATCAACGTCAACCTCTGATTGGAACGTGATGGATATCCTCTACACCTACGTTTACTCATACTCCAGTAGAGTTCGTTGTAGGTACACGCGTGGACACTGTCTGGATTGTTCTTTGAGTTCGAGTCATGGTTGTGGAGCTATTTTCAAGTATTCGTAGTGGTCGATTAATCGATTAATGTCTTGTTTGGATTTGGATCAAACGTGAAGGTGTGAGCACGCAACGTGAAATGGCTACTGCAGAAGTATAGTATCAGTCATTACTGTACCCCAAAATGACGCGTTCCACTAAACGGTACTCTGTATTAGAAATCCCAGTGTGGTACCCAGTAGTGGGGGCGGTGAGCGGGCGGGGGCAGATGGCAGCAGCGGGCCATCAAGAAATCACCCTATTGCTCCTCATTTTCCACTTCTTCACTAGAATATATTGGTGCTTTCTGTGCATTCTAAGACTAGTAGAACACTTTTAGTGACTCACTTTCAGAGGTTTGTTCCCCACTTTCCACTTTGCTGGAGTTTTTTTGCCAAAAATCACAATTTGCAAGAGCCCACATAAAAGCCACAAAGAGTTAATGTGATATAGTTCTACTCCATGACTTACACTGAAATAAGGTATAATCCCTGGGATCGACAGTGGAAGTGGGTGAAAGTGAGCAGAAAGTGTTGTGAGGAAATCCTGATGCCGCCCGCCCGCCGCTGCTGCCTATCAACGGTCAATTTTGAGAGATACGAATTCATTCCATCGAGTTTTATAATCCTGGGAATAGGAAAGGAAGCAAGAAACCATGCCTCGGCAGGAGATTCAATACCGAAAATAAGATCACAATAAACAAAAAATCCATTCCTTAGCATCGAATATAAGGAACAATGCGTATTTGGTACTTGAGCTGCGTTCGTAGATATCGGCTTAGGATAGGATGCAGCATAGTAAGGGGATAGCGAGTATGAACCCGATTGAAAAGATCCGGCGCAAGCAGATGAGAACCGCAGAGTAAGAGGCGAGAGATTGGATCGATAAAAGCAATGGAAATTGTTGAGTCGAAAGTGCGGGGTGGAGGAAGGCGTTGAGGAGGAGGCCAAGGCCTACACAAGCTGCAGTGAATCGGCATCAGGCTCTGAGGCAAGTTGTTAAAGCCAGATTTTACATGTTGTTTGAGTGCTCTTCGATACTGCTGAGCTTGACGCTTGACGATTCGACAATTATCCTGTTGATTCCTGGAGAGAACGGTGAGAATGAGCCCAGTGAGAGAAGAGTGAATTAGACGATTCGGAATAATGATAAATCGCGCACTTTTTGTGAGTTGGAAGGTAGGTATGCCTCTTAGGACAGTTGTCGTTGTCGCGCAAAAGCCAAGCCAAGCCATGGCGAGCGCTTCGCTGAGCGGTTGACTTGATATCATCATTTCGGGTCACGTGTGTTACTTCCTTGCACTCACCGTCAATCTCAACGTCGGTGAAGTCGAATGCCTTCCCCTTCAAGCAACAACTCAAGGTCCGCACTATCGTAACTCCAACACTCCCAGTACCTCATAACTATGATTAGTCTCTCAAATTCTCCGCCAGTCCTCAAGGAAATTCGTTTTTCGCCCAAATTTTGCTTTCACCATGGTCATCAAGACGAGTCGTAGATGATCCGGGAGGACATGCAAAATGGAAAGTCTGAGCTAGGGTTTATTTTGGTACGTCTCTGACCCTATCTTGTCGGGCTCTTGGCCGATGGACTGGCGAATGAATGAAAATTTTAGGGCGAGGTCTTCGAGAAGTGTTTTTGCGCGGTATCAGCGACTGAACGGAGGATATGAATGGGGTGATAAATGAATTCATTGACCCCACCCGATGATTGTGTGGTCGACTATCACGGTATGCTGCTCTCGCGCGTGGCTTCCATGCCCATGTTCTTTGGTGTCGCGCTAACACCTGCTCTAAATTTCAGTCGAACGTTGTCGTGTCCCTTATGGTACGCAGGACTTATTACTTTTGAGGATGTGAAACAATGCTGACGGAATAACGTAGTGGATTCCGAGTACAGCCTTGTCCTCGCTGCTGGTCCAAAAAACACTCCCAGATCGGACGGAATCCGAAGCAGAATGCGTATAGGAGTTTGAGTCGGAAGCACCAATAATTTGGAGCGACTGGTATGTCTTACGCCCTTTGGTACATCGGAGCGAAACTCATGCCTTATGTCCGCAGTATCACTCGTCACTTTTCTCGTTTCTGCGAGCCGACTACCAGGTACCTCAACCTAACGCGGAAGCACCGTTTCACTCGCTAGTAGTTTGTCTATTCCTCATCCTGCTGTGCTATGCTTTGATCTGACGACATCATACCAATTCAGCCCAAATTTCCTCCGCAAGATTGTCTGCATCGACACGCTCTCCGACCTGGTATACCATGTTTCTCTTACATGTACGCAGGACTTCACCACTCGTATCCATGTCTTACCGGTAAGATCTCTATTGAGCCGTCCACCAACTCTCACTGATCGACTTTAAAAGCATCTCCATAGAGGCATTCAAGTATCGACTCGGTTTGAACACACACAGAAGCGTCACAGATCTCGGGGTTTCGAGACTCAAAGTTTCTCGCCAGTTTGTTTATCATCTTCTCAATCTACTTCAACGCTGAGCTAGGACTCCTTATAGGATCTCCCCGTTTGCTGGGTATACCGCGTCCAGAAATACCGGTGAAGAATTCAAGTTGCCTTCGGAATTGCCTTGTACTCCGCTATTGGGTGGCTATACCTGACCTGGGCGATACGAGTCTACCCTACGGACAGCTCGAGTCATCCACTGTCTTCACTGTCGATACCATAGTACAAGCCCCAGCCGGTCACGGATCTTGTTGAAAGTGGCGTTGGACAGTAGTTTCGATGAGATACCCCGGAGCCATACGAGGACAACGAAGTACGAGGAGTAAAGTATCCAGAGGGGAGGCTAGATGAGGCAGGGCGTCGGGATACTGGATTCGACGTCTTGTTGGTCTGGGATGGGTATAACTGCACCCGACAAGGTCGCACCCGGCATGAACATCACTCAAATGACGAGTTCGTGATATACATACTTCCTATGATTGTTCACTTCGAAATACCACAGAGCTTTGCTCAAACAATGGGTATCGTGCGAGACCATCGGCATACCCAGCCACATTCTTAATCTCGACCAACCAAAATCGTGCCGAGTCACCTCATATACGCTGTAAACCCGAGCCGAAGCCATAATTCAAGAGATCTGACAAATGCCGATGTCACCATGGCCTGCCATGCTCACGGTGCTACCACCAGCGCTGTTGGACATAGGCCCGTGTCATCTGCAACCGCCGCCTTACCGTGAGCGGTGCACCCAGGTCTCTGCTCGTCATTTCGGGCGTGACCTCCACGGGCAGTTATCCTCCCTTTGACTCGAGGTCGGGCGTAGGTGCGGGGATGCTTATCCGGAGCCAAAACAGCTCGCTAGTCTATGCCGTTGAGTGCCTCTTTCTCTCTCAACCAATCCCTTACTTACTTTACTTCCAGATACTGTCCTGAAGTTGCCCAAAATGTACAAGTGTCTTTTGTACGCCCTTAGCGTACATGCATGGTATGTCTTCATCCGAGTCTTTCTCGTTTTTCTCCCGAAGCTGACTTTCACTAGTCAAAGCCGGGGGATGATGAGAAGCTCCATGGAAACATCAGAACCAGCTCCGGTCCTCGTGGTATGTTGTGAGCAGACTCGTTTTCCCCTCTGAAACTAAACTTTGCTTGAAGGTTCTTTCTGCACGGTAACCGACATGCCTCATGTGGGACATTATGGGCGTTAAGCTAAAAGATTGATCAAGTGTGGGTCCTGGGAGCGTCGTTCCCCGAATAACCTTCCTATTTGTTCTGAATCTGAACGCGCCTAAATTCCTTGTCAGATCACAAAACAATGATTACTATACTATTCTGATAGTTTTTACTACTCTGGAAGAAAACTACGATATCATACCCACTCCTCACTTGGAACGCCTCGACGTCATCGATCCTCCCGCGCTTTGTTTTCGCATTTTTAACACCATCCTTGTTGTAGATCTGCTGGATTTCTTCCGTTGGACGTCGGCTCGAGTTATCATTTTTCGCCTCCCAGATGATGCGGTACTCAGGCTCGTCCTCGACCGTTTTTTGGGTTGCGCACTCTCTTCATCCTCGCCAATTCCACCATGTGTTTTTCTCTTGGCCACAGAATCGTTAACAATGGCATGCGATACAACACATTTGGGGAGTTCTTTAGTGCCATATCTACGAGTAGCGCTGCGAATACTTTCTGTGTTGAGTACGGACACCTGGGAAACTTCGCTGGACCGGAAATCTAAAGCTTCTGCGTCATGGGCGAATACGCCAACTACTCGCAAGACACCAGAAGTCCCGACGAAGGATTCAGGTCCTGAGACCTTTTGAAGACTGTCAGTGACACTAGCAGTCAACCTCTTTCCATGCTAGACCAGATATGATTAGCTTGGCTTTCCGAAACTCGTGATAGGAAAACATACCAGAGGTCGTAAGAGATTACTTGGAAGCAGTGCGTTCGCGCAAGATTCGGCATCCTTAGCTACTTCATCGTTTCCAGTGAGAGGTAAAATCATCCTAAGGAACACCCAGAACCGTTCGCCATTCGATGTTTTGATAGTAAACAGTAAAGTGGAAGTCTTGTCATCGGTGCAAAATATGCAAAATGGTGTGTCCCGGTTCTCGATCCACGCTAGAGTTTCCTTCGTGTCATAAGTCCAAGTAGCGAGTCTCTGAGAAAAATCACTGGAGTATTTCAGAGACCGCTCTTGTATATCTCCAGATACAACGGCATTGAATACGATTTCGCCTGTGATCTCCAGATCTTGAAAATTTGGATGACTGAAAACATCGCCGAGCCTTCGCCCATCCTCTCTATCGAAGACGGCAGCCAGTCCGGCAGCCATTAACGCATTTATGTGGTTCGATGATATTTCTGGAGCAGATATTTTATCGGTGAGGTAGTCAACGTCTATCACCGATTTCCAGGACTTCTGAAACCATCTCACGATACTAGCAATCATCCATGGTTCGCTGATAGTTACGGAGGACTGGTAGGCATCTGTGAACCGCCCGAACGTATTGTTAACAAGGTCTATCGCGTCGCCTGATAGTTCTGTGTGACCATCTACTTGGAAGAGCGAATAAATCACAGCTTCATGGAGATGACATGCTATTTTTTTAACTTGAAAATTCTTATCAGCGTGGCCGGTTGGCGATTTCAAGCGGTGATGATTTACCAAGGTCGAATAACTCGAAGTTTATTGGGCTAAAATTTAGGTCGAGTGCTTCTCCAACACTGTTCCTGGAGTCTTGAGGCCAGTATCCGCCTGTTACTGTGTGGATAAAGGAATCCAACAGAAGATGAGGATTCTTGAATCTTTCCTCTAACAGGACCGAAATGAATGCTGCTGTACTACGGTGTCTGATATTTACCGGGTCATGGAAGTGTTGAAGATGAGTTTTGAACACACCTTCCACGTAGCCAGAGCCAAATGCGATCGATAAGCGTCTGTCCTTCGTCGCTGGACTCCAAAATTGATGGAAGAAATTGTCTTATATAGTCTCTCTGAGATGCTTTGTCGTCGAATCCACCGGTATCAGATGACCAACGCCACTCTCCCCACTCCAGATCGTCGTTGAAGAGATGAGATGGAATCTCAGTTCCGGCGACGACAAAAGTGAAGGGATAATTTTTGAGGTGCCCTGTCCAGATCCTCAAGATAGCTTTGAGTACTGGATAACAGTTTCCTTCATTATCCATGAACGCTCGATTAAGTGAGTGGGACGCGACGTTCGCTTCGTCGAGTGCGATGAAAAGTCTCTGTCCGTGTGTATCGCGTGATGCACATATCTCTGATAGAACTTCAGAGATGGCATCGTCGATGACATGATCACCGATATCCCGGCTCTCTATGTGCTTCGACAGCTCTGTGAATGGGAGACGCATTCCCGGAAAAGGGAATACTAGCTGCAGTTTAAGCCAGATTTCTTTGTGTTTGTCTGACTGACACGATGCCGCAGCGGCAGCGGTGAGGAATGCCTTGAAAACGAGCAGTCTGACAAGTAGAATGGTGCTGAATTGTCTATGCGCGAGGCGTAAA
>LATX02000010.1:0-138684 GCA_001466705.2 Moniliophthora roreri | reverse complement strand
GGGGGCGGGCAGATGAAGACATGTATGTGCTTTGTCTGAGATAGTATTCCCAGATAAGAAGATGAACGCGGTACATGATGCAAGGAATCAAGAAACAGGAAAGGGTGTCGTTAGGGTTTTAGAAGTCGTCGTCCAGGTCGTTGTATATTTCCAGTGCATCACTTCATTTGAGAGCATTAACGCTGTAAACCTCCGCCCGAGTTGACGCGACTCGGTCCGCAGGTGAGTTCCGCCTTTCACCCGCAGATCGAGTTAAAAACGAGTTTTCCCTCGCTGACTGGTGCCCCGTCTTTTTCACCATGGTCCCAGTTCGAATTCCCTTGCTCTGAATCCGCAGTCATCCTCATCCGACAATTTCACTCGCTCCCCATAGGAATCTCGTCGCTCCAGGCCAAAGTTCCGCTGTTGCTCGCTGTTTATTCAAACTTCAACTTTGCTCTTGACTTCCACCTGCTAGCTTCCACCGACCGCAGCCGTCCTTCGCCGTCTACGCTCAACCCTCAACCCTGAAGGCTCAGAATTCACACTCAAGACCCAAGGCATACAATTATCGACGCGTCAAGCTGTCAAATTCAAGTTGTATACTTGCTGGATATCACTGAGCTCACAACCTGAGGATCCCTTGCGCTTGATCTGCTCAACCACTGCTCAGCTGGCTTCTTTGTAGCCTATTACTCACCTATCTGCTGTCTATTTAGGCACGGTGACTGCTTTGTGCCATGGTGGTAAAGGGAAGCGCGATGCGCAGAGGTATTACGAGGAGCCGAGAACATTAGGTACGCGTCATTCAGCTTTGCCGAGCTCCCTGTCCCTGATGAACACCAAGTAGAACATGTACTCCTTGCGTTCCAACCTGCTCAACCAGCATCACTTTATGAAAACTTGAAGCTCGAGCTCGAAGACAGGGAGATCCTTCGATGTCTGTACCCGATCATTTATGTAGCATGTAGCAAAGTCATGTGTAGCCTAGTAATAGCAATGCAGATGAGATTTATTTAAAGCTACTAGAATCAACGGAATAACAGCGCAAAAAGCCCCAGAAAAGGCAGTGAAGAATTCCCTATGCCCAACCACTCGGGAACAGAGTCAGTTTCCCCTGTTGAACAAGTGAGCCATACCAAATTAATTTTGCCAATTTCACTCGAATTTAACTCGGATTTCACTTGGGGCCCTTTCACTCGACTTTCAGGCGATTTCTCCTCGTTGAACAGGTTCTTTTCATTAGTTTCCACGGGTGAAACGTGGGGGTGAGATCAACTCGGGGCGGGGATCACAGTGTAAAGATTTCTGCAGCACCGTTGTACGATCCTGTATAACGCGTTACATTTCCACCTCGATATCGCAGGCCGACTGTGATCAAGTCATGCCTTTATATTCTGTTAGCATCAGTATTGGAAGACTGGAAATGACGTACTTCATACTGTAGATATCGGGTTTGACTCCCTTTTTCACTATATAACGAACAGTCCCATCTCCGTTACATGGTAACAGATTAGTTCATGATCGTATTTCGTTGCCACAGTGTCAGGCCTCGGGTGGACTCGCGCACGGCCTTGGACCGCGAATGGCACACCCTCTTATTTGCACTTGTTACAGGTTTCACCGAAGCTATACGGTAATTTGAACTGATCTCCCTGACAAGGCCCTCCTCTAGGAGTCGGGGATGGGTTCGGCGAGGGAGCGCGAAGGAGGACAAGGGCCCGGGGGCTCGAGATGTTTCTCACGACACGACTTGCATCTCGATCACCACATCATATTCTCTCTTTGACACATAAAACAGATATATTTAGAACATTCGTTCAAGGTGGCGGATCTCTCCATGACATTCTGGCACGAATGGGATCAGGCAGTAGTGTATGCCAATATTTGATCCATCACTGAACTGTTTTTCAGCGGGATAATTATGATGGGAATCAACTGGGGCGTGTACAAGGGTGCCTCAAAAGTGCATTGAGCTGAGCCCCATCTTCAATCTTCCCTCAACAGCTTCCCGTCATGGCACAAGTCGCTCTTCAAGATTGCATGCTCCTCCTGTCTCCTTCAGTCATTACAGCAGGCGCAGCTTACATTCTTGCGGTGGGTTTTTCCCGCATTTAGGCTTTGAGCCGCGCTTAATGCCAAATACAGGCCGTGATGTTCGCCTTCGGTTGGTCTTTTTAGAGGTAGAAGTGCTGCATGGTTGGTGCTGAAAATTCAACCTTTTTTTTCTGCGGAATAGGGTTTTGCATTCTGCTATTCTGCTTGGCTATATATCTCCTCTTAAAAATTCCAGCAGTCATGAACAGACAGCTACATCTGTTCTGGTTGATATTGCTCTTTGTTTTATCATCCATGAGTGCCGCCGTTCGTACTGCATATATCATCTCTCAAAAAAGAAGTGGAAAGTTGTTGTCAGCACAGTGTGTTGATGATACCTTTCTCTACAATTTGGAGAGGCGTGCTGTTGGTCTACAGTGAGTCATATTCACTAATCTCAGCCATCCAGCTATGGAATAACATCACTTTACTCCAGGATTGTCTGCCACTCATTATTTGTTTCAGTCAAGTGGGCACCAAACTTTTGAGATTATGATAGATTGCTGATTTGAAGCAGCTGTCTCTCAGACTTCATCATGGTCAGTGGGTTTGTGCTTTACATATCCACTAATCTGAGTTCATATTTATCCTAGATTTATCGACTCTTTGTGATCTGGGGGCGTAGACGCCACATCACAATTCTCCCGACCATGGTAGCACTTCTCCTATTTTGTACGTGCATACACCAGTGAACCATTTCTGGCTGCTTCACATCAAGGAGATATAGTTCTTGGAATAGCTGCTACCATAATGACTGCAGTTAGTCAGGTCAATCTATCTGTCAATGAAGAATTAGCCGACCTTCCCAGTACGGTTGGGCTAGTCTATGATTCCACAAATGCAGCTTTTAACTTTCTTCTCACCCTCACACTTGGTATGTTGAATTCACAGTTTGTGTCTTACAATATACTTGACACCTTGTGTAGCGGGACGTATCTGGTGGATTAACCACAAGGCACATGCGATACTCAGCCCAGCCCTTCAACAGAAATATAGAGCTGTGATCACCATTCTGTATGTGTCAAACAATTCTTAAGTTGTGTGACGAGAAACCCACTGAACCCTTTAATCTAGCCTTGAGTCAGGTGTTCTATATCCACCGACTCTGATAGCTCATGTTGTTGTATACATCATCTACCGGCGAAATGATTACAGTCCCTACTTGATTGATATTGCTTCCTTGGCATATCAAATGGCGGCACGTCCTGTCTTCTAACATTCACAACCTGATGTCAAATTAAAACTTTTCTAGGGCATCGCGCCTACATTGATTATCCTACGGTCGATGTTAAGGAAGAGTACGGAAAGTGTTGATCAGGTGGTTTCAACCTTACGAGCCGAAGCAGGGGATCACCTGGAGCTTGACGTTTCGACTCCCGAGGCACCATGGCAGCAGCATGCCATTGACGGAGGGAAATAATGAAACACACATGAAGGCCTGACCGTACTTTATTGTGTTCGTTTACACTGTTTGCCTCGAGTTTTTGTACTTGAATGCATTCAGCATGAGCTCAAAAAGGCCTTAGCCGAGTCAGGTTGTCACTCGTACCTCTACCATGTTTCTTGATTTTGATTCCTTCACCAGTCTAGCAACCCTGCCAAATTGCGCGACAACTCTTTGACCAATTCGCCGCCTCTCCCCCACCCAGGCAAAATTTCTTTTCAACCACTCAACAAGCGCTCTCGGATCTTCTTACCCTACAATACGCAAGGAAACCAAGGGTATTCATCGTCACGGGCAACTTACGCCCAATCCGTCCCGGGAGCCACCTGGAGAAACTTTTCTTGGTTGGTCTGTTGACGCAGGGGGTTGTACAGAGACATTTGGTAAAGGTTCTTTGGAACGTGTATAGAGGTAAAGGAATCAGTCCGTTGTCCTAGTCTTACTGTGCTGCAATTCATCATGTTGGTTTGGGACCGGAGCAGGGATTATAGGTTCACCGATTCGTAAACAAATGTTACGGCAATTATCATGATCTTCAATTTCAATTTATGCTTGATGTGGCATCTTGGCATATCAAGTGGCGGTGCGTCTCTATCTTTAATGGCCCCATACCAGCTAGAAATGTTCTAAGGTACTGTATCGCACCTAGTATCCTGATCATCAGTCAATGTTGAGGAAGAGTACGGAGAGTGTTCCTCAGGTAATTTCAACCTTACAAGGCGAAGGGAATTAGAGACATGCACGAAGACCTAACTGTACTGTATTATGACTTTATTTCTTCAGCTACTCCGTTACTCAAAAATTCGGAAAAGAGACTACTTATGTACTACGTGTCGGGCAATTGCACTTGGTCCTTGCTTGAATCCAGACAAAGTGGCAAATTTATTCCCGTCAATTTCAGCATAACTAATCAAGAAAGCATAATAGATGCGGTAGAGGACGTTAATTTAGTTGCTGCCGGTGGGTGCAAGAGCACCAGAAGTGCGACTCTGAACGCGGGGTCACAGTGTGAGCTCCGAACCCAATGCGGATCAATCGTGAGATGTAAGCAGTTATTACGTGACAATCCCTGGTAGTATATCGGTTAGTACACGCGCCTGTCAACTGGAAATGGTTTGACTAATGACGCGCGAAAGCTGGGTTCGACTCCCAGCCAGGGAGTCAGCATTTTTTTTGCTCTTTCCACTGCGAGAAAGAATGTTCTTCCCAGGTTCTTCCTATGGCATCAGATCCAGCCATGTTGGCGTTTTTCATGCTCAACGATCATCATCTCGACATCAAGGGAAAGTCCTTACTAACGCCAATAGAAAAGATGACAGAGCAGCGGCAAACTGAACAACTCTCGACTTACTCATCCAACAAATCCTTATCTACTAGGCTGCAAGATATGATAGTACTTAAACACCTTCTCCTGCAAGATTCATGAGAACAGAAACCCGCCTCCTTATAGTCTCAACGCCATGTCATCTCGCCTCGTCGCCTTCATCCTCGGTGCTGGTTCCAATGTTGGTCGCTCCGTCGCACTCAAACTCAAAGAGCAAAGCTACGCCGTAGCTGTCGGTTCCCGAAATCCCGATAAAGAAAGTGCAAAAAAGGATGGATTCTTCCCTGTTACTCTAGACATTACCAACCAGGAAAGCATCATCAAGGCGTTCGAGACTGTCAAGAAGGAATTGGGTGCTCCGAATGTGGTGATTTATAATGGTCAGCTCAGTTTAGCTTGCCTTTGCAACCAATGATGCTAATTACTCTACTGTCTTGCAGCGGCGATCTTGAACCTCCCAGAAGACGTTACCGACCCTCTGACACTCGCAATCGAAGGATTCAACACATCTATTGCCTTTGGGCAGAACGTCTTCCTCGCAGCTCAGCAGGCTTTACCTGGTTTCCGTTCAGAGGGACATAAACAAAATGCCAAAGCGTTCATCGCAACTGGAAATCTTTTACCTTTCCGTCCTGCTACAAACGCGCGATTGGTTGGGCTGTCTGCACAAAAGATTATAGAAAGCCACTTGGTGGAGCTTTTCAATAGTACATATTTGAAGGAGGGTATAAGGTAAGCTAGGCTATCTTCAAGGTATCTGGACTTTGACTAACAGTGAAATTAGATTCCATTACGCGCATTTTGTCGCGGAGGACGGGTCGGTACCACCTTATAGTGATTTCCGTGCTAGTGGACCAGACCACGCGAGGGCGTATTGGGATTTGATCAGTGCTAAAGAACCTGAACAATGGGATTATCGGTGCGTTCAACTTTTTGCATGTGTTGGATGCTTCGAGCTGAATGGTGAATAGATTCGTAAAAGGCGGAAAGAAATATGAAGGGTATTGAGAACATAAGTCTGTAAAGTTGGTATGTAGCAACCCGAAGAAAATTTTATTGGTCCAAGTGTGTAGCCGCGATGATGCAGGCGTGTGGTCTGTGCGCAATCACAACGTCAATTTTAATTTTCTACCCCATTATCTCGTCCAGTAGACTGAATAGCCGCCCAGTTGATATGCAGGTCTCGCACTTCAATCGCACTTCACTCATTCACTTAGGTTTGACAGCGTTTCGACATGTCAGTATACCACGACTCCGCACTACAATTACCCAGCCCTTGTTCAATGAGTCCGGTCACAATATAACTCATGTACCAATGTTCCTCACCTCCCGCCTCACCGTAGGTCAAATCACATTCATTCTCCATGCCGCCATCCAAATCCTCATCGCCTACCTCATCCTCACAAGCAGCCCACGTTCGGCTTCTCTCAAAACACGATACTGTCAACCGTATCTTAGGCAAGGCAACAGCGACATGGGTTGCTGGCCGATGGATTTGGGCGCGTTGCGTGGTACGGGCAAGGATAAAGGAAAAACGAGCCTCGTGGTTGCTATAGTCCTATCCTTGTTACTCGGAGTCTCCTCGAGTATAAGTGATTTGAGGTTTTGGGGCTTTATGCTCGCAGTGTTAGCGGAGGGAGTATTAGCGTCACTTGAAGGCAAGTGACCAGGCATTGGTTGCGTTGAGAGGGAGTTTGGCGAACGATACAGGTCTATCCATTGTTGCGTACGGGTGCGTTCATCCGAGCAGTCCATGTAGAAATAATGTAATTCTCCCCAGCAATGCAACCCCGACACGTTATAAAGCGGACCCTGCCAACTGCACGTCATGACCAAATTCGGTACCTTTATTATTCCCACCAGTACCTTTATCATTTCCCCCTTCCCATTCCTTGACCATATTTATTAATCTACAACACACTGCTGAATTGTCATTCTGCCTCTGTGGTTTCACTGCTCTTTGCTCATAGGTGCGTATGTTTATCATTTGGCTGAGCTTGAGATAATAATAATTATCCCTCAGCTACCTCCCGGATACCTGCCTCTCATACAGAATTATCATTCTCCCCCACTTTGTGTTGATCTGATCCGCTAGGTGCGCACCTTTATTATTTGGCTCAGCTCGAGCTATTAATAATTGTCCCTCGGCTACCTCCTGGATACCACCTGCCTCTCAGGCTCGCATCGAATTATCATTCTCCCCGAACATTTCTATCCCGACCACTTTGGCAAATTATAATTCGACCTCATGGTTCCTTGGATCTCTAATATGTTGTGTACAAGTTATTTTTGAATGACACAGACTTATTAGCATTCACATGCAGTACCCTGTTCTGGATACCTGTCAAATAATCATTCGAATGACAATCCTGGAACTCTTTGCACATGCTCTCTCATGGATTTTTTCCCTGGCATCCTAAGCCTCACGATCACAAGCAAAACTTCCTTATTTCATCAAACCTCACTTCTTGATATCTTAGGTATGCATTGTTGCCTGTTTTCATGGACTCAGTCTCATTATCATTCAGCATTTCTACTTACCCTGATCCTTCTACATGCTCGCTGCCATTCCTGAGTCTTTATGAGGTAATTTACCGAGTAGTCTTTACCTATTTACCTTCTATGTAACATCAAGATTCCACAAGCACTGAATAGACGCTTGGAATTGAACTATGTCCGGCTCATCAGAACTAGTGTTCAGGGAAGAACTTTTCTCATACATATCCACCATATTATTTGCAGACCTAGTAGATATTACCACTTGAGTTGGAGCATGGAAAAGGTCAAACTGAGTGCTCCCGGCGCTATTAGATCCTCAAATGAAAAAGTCAAGTGACATGCAAGCTCAGAATGGCTTTCGTTCACACTTTACTTATAACTTGTATCTCTTGACGGCCACAAAAGTTATCCCCCTGCACCAACAACAGAAAATCAACTGAATATCATCTCAAAAGCATCAGAATTTGTTTCAATACATACCTGCAGCCCATACTAAACCCTGCGGACGTTTATGGTACAATAGGATATTTGAAAATGCAGCCGATGATCTCTCTAAAATTCTTGCCATAACAGGTAAGAATCTTCCAAAAAAGGCAATTAATATTTCTAAATTTGACAACACTATGCAATGCTCGTCGATCTTTGCTGAGAGACCGAACTGTAGCCTAGTAGTCTGATGTTGTTCCGTTTGGCCAATGTTTACTGAGTGCTCAGTAGTAGAGGCTGCTATATTTGGAGTGTCGGTGAACGATAGCGCGCTAGTGAGGCTCATATTGCCTCGAGACTTCAGGGGAACTTTTCCATACCCAAAATAGTTTATATTATGAGATGTTATGTTGAGTAGCCATGAGTAAAGCGTAAAGTATAGTAAGAGTGAGGGATATGTATGTAGTCTGGGTCAGAATCTTCGTAAGGTAGCATTATGGCGGGGTATATATGTCTTCGGTGCCTTCAGGTTCCGGCGGGATCAGTACTACGCTAGGTAATAACTGTCAATTCAATGAAAGGATATGAAACGGACCTTCCAATCAACACTGTTACCTCCTTGTTGCCTGCCCAAGTGACGGTACCGAC
Organism: Moniliophthora roreri; assembly: GCA_001466705.2. NCBI lineage: Eukaryota > Fungi > Basidiomycota > Agaricomycetes > Agaricales > Marasmiaceae > Moniliophthora > Moniliophthora roreri. The sequence goes on along the minus strand of LATX02000010.1, from coordinate 130,267 downwards.
TAGCCTCCCACGGGATGGGGAAAACATCAAAAAGGGTGCTTCAGGGGGCTCCTTGAAATATAGACTCGGATGATTCCGAGCCGAGCCAAGAACTGTACAGTCCGAAGAGAGTTAAAGTTCACGGAGGGCCGGGAAGATGATAATGGGAACTAGCAGGAGAGAGAATGGAATTGAGTGTGAATATTGACAGATTATAAATGGTACACGCACAGGTGACGGTGTCGAGAACAATGATGAGGGACTGCTGGGCGCCACTGGACGAATGATAATGTGGCATAGGGGTAATATTTGATGGTGCTGTGATAAAGTGTAAGCACAGAATGCGGGAGACATTGAGATGACAGGAATACGCACCACAGCCATAGAACACTACACTGCATGACAGAGGAAGGAACATGAAAGGAGGAAGTAAGGATCCAACCGTGGAAAACATCTGTAATGCGACTGCCGAATTTGGCATTGCTGGTGTTTCCCACTTATTATTCGCACCCAGGGCGAATTATTATTTGTTCCAAGGCAGGCTTGCAAAAAAGGATGAGAGCAATTATCATTCATCAAGGCCTTACAACATAGCGGGAACATTATAACGCGTCGGGGTTGCAAAGCTGGGGAGAATGAATAAAGTACTACATGGTATGCTGTTCATCCGTAGCCTTTACTAGCCGACGTGATCATGAACTGACGTTGCTCTAGATGCGACGAAACGAAACTCGATAGTAACAACACACTTCTCGTATGCAAATCGTGGAAAACCTCTCCGTACAACGACGCGGCGTTCTTCTCTACACTCAACGCATCGGACACAGACATTCTCATTCTTCGACAACTTCGCAAAGTACCTGACAGACTCTACCTGCCAAAATAACAGGCAACCAAGATGACGTCAAATCGTACTTTGCCGATCCTGGGACCAAACCTGGTATGTCCAATGGTATTGTCATCGTACCGCACGATATGGGGTTCCGCGCCGTTTTTGGGTCCCCAGTGCTCAGATCCTAGTCAAGGATAACTCTCCGGGGTGCAGTGGCTCTGGAGGTCGAGATGGGGTGTATGCCGACAGGAATGTACGCCGAGGAAGAGATGGATTCGATCTTGACAACCGATCTATTTGACACGACCGAGTATTGGAAGGAGCAGACCTACGGAGATGCCTTAGTCCAGACTGTTGACGAGCTAAGAAGGCAATACGCCATTTTTTAACGCGTCGACTTGGGCTCGCGCGGGTTCATGCAAGGTTTCAACTCACCGCAGTTTGATTTTATCACCCACGGCGAATGTGACTACACATGGTTCGACGATACGGAGTCGTTAGATGCCGATCATGTCAATGGGATATTGGATGAGTGCGCGGCGTCTATTTGAGGCAAACTGGGTATCGGTATGGAGACGAAGAATCCAGCAGAATCGCCGAGTACGATGCGTAACCCTCTAGGCCTTGGAGGGTCTACCACCGACAAAGACAGAGGTGTATCCCTCAAACGACTATCCCGTATAGTTTGGGCTACAAGCACACAGTTCAATCTCGTCAATGCTACTATCGAAGCGGCCGGTGAAGGCAAAATTGGTATCACGTCGTTCACGAGGATTCCCAGCTCGATCAACTATGTTCACGCCATGTTTCCTGACCCAGCTCCTCGCGATGTCAATGGCATATAGGGGGTGAGTACTGACGTACCGTTCCAGCGGTATACCTTGACATCAAGCACCACCTCATCCGCTTCCGAATCCCATTACATCGAATAAAAACCACGGGCACCGCAGGTTCTGCAGCCGGAGTCCTTTCTAGAGCAGGTACAATGATGCTCAATCATGTCGGATTTCTTGAACTAAGACGTCCATTACCGAGGTCTAGTCATTCTTAATGAAGGATCCAGAGAAATAACCTCCAACGCCAATGTGCTTACTACATGGGGAGGTCAAGTTGGTGCCTCTGTTATTCATGAAAGCATTGCGTACAATGGATGGGCCGCACTTGGTTCTACATCTGTCGTTGTGGAAAGTACAGGTGGGAAGCTAGGAACGTGTTATACACCCCCGTATGCGAAGCGATTGAAGGATTTGTATGCTGGGATGGCGCAGTTTTGGGGTGTGGTTGTCCGGAGGCACCTGCGAGTGGTATCAGGCTTGTGTGGAGGGATGCGATGGGACCTCATTTAGCTGTTGGTGATGATGGTGTTGCAGGAGGCGGGGAAGGCACTGCTATGGAGTTCCTTCGTGTGGTAGGGCGAACGATTCGGCCGAAGATATCCGTGACCAGGAGTGAGGGATATACTAGGAGGTTTACCTTTACTGCGTTTGACAAGCATATGAACAGTGTACTGGGACTGTCATATTCAGATCTGATTTACAATACATATACATCGTAATAAGTAGTCTGTCACTATTCCTTCGCAACAACATCTACTATCCATACCTTCGCTCCTGCATCACCCAAGCATCGCAACGGCTCAAAAACCTTTCGAGGAGTATCCGGGGGAGACCTCTTCCAAGGGGACATCTGCCACATGAGCTCAATACCGATCGAACGAATGCGGTCAATGCCCATGTCTGTAGCGAACACAGGGTCGGGAGCCCATCTGGAAGTCATTGCCTTAACGAGCGCACTGCTGTCCAATGACACAGCATGAATACGAAGGAATAGACTGGTTAGCCTAGGTAAGAAGGTGGTAGAATTGGAGTGTTGGTTTACGTGAAGGGTGTCAAGAAAAGATGTGGTGATGATCCTGTTGTTGGGCTTGCGCTCGAGTTCCTCAATGCGCAATGTCGTCAATGTGGGTAATAATTTCAGCAGACCAATGGCTTCGCTGTCTAGGATTGGGAGGCGAGCAAGAACGAGTTCAGTGATAGTGCAACCTGATCGGGATATGAAGTTCGATATCGTGCGCTGGTCGACTCCCCATTCCAATAAGAAGCGAAGCCGATAAGGTGGACAGACGTCAACTGGGGTACGGTGCAGTATCGGAAGAGAAACGATGCTTGTTTATCATCTTCAACTTCTATTACAGCAGATTGTAACGCGATAAAGTCGCAAATATCTTTGTCGCCTGCAGAAGCAGCATATGGTTCTGGATCATGACCCGTGCAGCGAAGATGAAGTGTTTGCAAGTTCGGAAAAGACACGAGGTACTCTAATGCATCATCGTGTATAAAGCAATCCAATTTCAAGGATGTGATCTGCGCACGAGGCATATTGTGAGACGATGTGATGGGCCTCCAGTACCCGTGGAGGGAGAGTGAGGACAAGGATGGGCAGAGGGAGAAAAGATTCGGCAATTCGGGGTAATAGTTGTCGTCATCCAAGGCGTTGCCACGGATATGTAAATGTTTGAGAGAGGCAAGGCGTCCTTCCACCGACTGAAAAACCCTGCGATCTAAGCTCGTCTTTCACAGCCAGGTGGAGACCTTTCCAGCGTTCGGAGTGTTGGCAGAGGTTTCGCAGTGCAGGAAACGCCCATTCAGGTTCCCAAACGTCGCTGAGATCCAAGTTCAATCGCAGGAGAGACTTGTCGGATCGTTCCATGAATTGTCGTATAGCACTTTCCAAGAGTCGGGGCATTTTACCCCAGGGGCTGAGGTCTATGGTAATATTTGACCATAGAATCGACGTGGAAAATGCAATGTCTCGCCAGCGACTGCACACCATTCCAAGCTTCAGCGGCTCAACCTTTCCATATAAATACAGGTGGTTTTCCGAACAGCAGAAGGTGAATATGCGAGCCAGCAGCTCCGTGGGCATGCTGTGAATAGACGATAATAAAGACCGATATCTTCCCATCACATGCTTCAGTTTTTCCTGCTTATTCTCCAACACGATCATCGATGCCTTCAGCTTGTTGATTTCGATTTGAAACTGTTTCGACTCTTTCTCAGCGTCGGCCAAGAACTGGGAAATCATGTTTCTGCCGGAAGAGCCGGTCCATTGCGGAGCAACGCGAATTCGAAAGGGATTTGAAAGAGAAATTCTGGGTTCTCGACGTGTTCTGCATTGTCAAAATTGTGACAATGAGATTCAATGAAGAGAATAACGCGAAAACGGTGATTTATGAAGTCAATGAGGATCTGTGTTTAGACTGAGTTGATTAGGCGACTCGAGGTGAGTCTGGATGATATGGGGTTGAGTTCGACGAACTGTTCGGAGAAAAGGGACATTCATTCATCAGCCAAAAACAAATACGCGGATACACGAACTCGTTATTCCCAGGTGTGAGAGCTGAAGTGACCACGGTGGTGGGAGGAGACCAATAATGCCGACTCGGACGGTCCACGGACTCCGGAGCTCCCCTATCTAAGTATGTGACCATCTAATCCTCTTCTTCTCCAGCCACTTGTCCGCATTCTATTGCGGTAAACCGCTATGACAAGGATGGTACTATTTCTACCTGGCGAGAAATACAACCTTACGTGGAAATCCAGGGGTATCGGCTACCGGACATTCTTCACGCAGACTGGAGTGGGGCTCGCGAGGAGATGAACGAGTATCTCTACGAACAAAAGCGAGTGAAACCTTGGCAGCTAATACATCAAGTCTGACTCAAACTTGCAGGAGTCAGGTCAGGTAGCTGTGGCAACCCGCATTCGAAAGTTTATCGTAGAGAGCTCGCAATCACACTGCCAATTATCGACAGGTTCCCATTTCGGCGTAACAACGGCGAGAAATTCCACGACTGGACGATCATAGTACAACCGTTTCTTACTTTTGAATGGAAAATCGATCAAGTTGCTTTGTTCGAGGAAACATTTGAGACGTGGAAGCAGTTGCTTGAGGTATGTAGGCTTCTTTACTGTCGGTTTTCATACTTATGTTCGTCGTCCTGTGTACCAGGGCTTAGCTTTCATGCGTTTGCATAACGTTGCTCATCAGTATGGTGTTTTACAAGTATCTTTTCATCCGGCGTTAACGAAATTCCAGTAATACCCACCCTAGCAATATTCGCTACATTTCTGGTACCTCATCCTCGGACGGTGTCCCTCTCAACCTGTGCCCAGCGTGCAAGCATCCCGTCTCCTTCGCCTTTTCCGCTTTTACTTCTTTGACTTCGGCATATCCACCAAGTTTGTCTCCAAACGACAACATGTAGGTTTTGCTGGTGGCAAATACGGTCTTCGCATCCCGGAGTTGGCGAGTGCAGTCGACGATACATCTCTTGTATATGACCCATTCAAAGTTAATGTTGCTTAGACATGCCTTGAAGGATCTATCGCGATTAAGGGTAAGGAAACAACCTGTTCTTCTGTTGTATTTGCCACTGAATACACCTACAGCTCGGTCGATTTTTTTCCTCAGAGCACGCAAGAACTACTCTCAAGGATGATATCTCTGGAGCCAGATAGGCGTCCGACCGCCCTCGAGTGTTTCGAGGAGTTCAATCGGGCGATGCATGATCTATCTTTCGTTCGAGCGCTACTTCCCGATACTATTGATCCACTTTTTGTTATCGCTGGTCTGGTGATGATTGAAGGGCCTAGGGAGGACCTCCTTGATCATCTTTATCGACTTCGGATGGCTCTTCGAAATCGAGTCACACGCCTTGTAACTTGGTAGTGCTGATCTCTACTTTCTAATAATCACTCATGACGCGTTCACGATTGCTAGTAAGTGTCAACCATTGTGAAACTCAAATGGGTTCTGTGTTTGATACATAGTGGTTTTCTTGTGTCCAATAGCTACTCCTAGTTACGCATACATCCCCAGCGCTCAACGACTCACAGTTCATCGTGCTTCCGCCCTCCGTTGTCATTATTCAGATAACTAAACCGAGGGTGAATGTTGCTTTCATTTTCAGAGAGAATGTATCTACCCAGAGTCAGTGAGTGTCACCACAAAGAGTACTCAGGCTCACAAATGGAATTCTCCAATCTGGGTATATCCTGGAAAGGTGACTCGGTTTGCGCCATTGGGATCTATTTGTAGGATGAGTCTTCGTCAGCTGCAGACGGGTACCTGGCGCACCTTGAGTCATGAAGTCCCTCAACCGGTTGTAAGGTACCCAAGCCGCATGTGCATGCGCAAAGAATCGCTGCTGTGCTCTGCCTTCGGGACCAGCTGGTGCCGCATCAGGATTAGCAACTGGGTCAAAGTTCGTATACTGGAGATTCCTCAAGTTGTTAGCATTCGGGACATTGATCCGGGAATGGGGGTCGATGGCTATTCGAGGCTCATGAGCACCAGTTTGCAAATGAAAATGCGATATCGGCTCACTCTGTACAGCAAATACGAAGACATTGCGCCCCGGGTTAGTATCGGGGTTTCGTTCGCCATCTACATCAATCTACGCAAGTTAGGCACATGTCTAGAGTCCACAGGAGGACTTACGATAACGTAAAATCCCTCGCGAGGACCACCGGTGGCAATACCGTCGCGCGACATGAAGCCCAGGATCCTCGCTCTGTCAGGATTGAATTCTTGACCATCGGCATATTGTCGCAGACACTGTGGCACAGCCTGGTCCCCAGTACCTCTTGGGAGAACTGCATTTAACCAGAACGCGGGCCTTGTTAAGCCTCGTTGTGCGAATTGCCTCCAATTGATGCCAGCAAGCTGGGTCGCTAGTATGAAGGCCGCTTCCAGTGGAAACGGACCCTGATATCACGATTGTAAGATCAAGAAGTTCGAAGGCGTCCCTAAAGTCCATACCATTGCGCCTCCTTGATAGTACCCAAGGTTGCTCCTTCCCGCATGGGTGACTTGTACGCCGGGATAGGGATCGGTACGTCCGTTGCCTGAACCAGCCCACGGCAGCTGTAAGAAGTGCATCAGAATACGATACAACTGACGGAAGGACATTCCGCACCGTTCCCCGATTGATAGCTTCCTCGTTTGCAATGAGCAGCTGTCGAAGCTGTTGTGGCATAACAGCTCTGTCGAGATTGTCATTATTCGAAGTTGGCTGCGCATTTATAAAGTCAGCGACAGGAGTGTTGCTGGTCCGACCGTTATTCAGGAGATTACGGAAGACGTTGATTGCTCTCCATCCATCGCTAACACGCCATCGGGGATTTGCAGTGTTAGCCACAGGCTCGCCTTCGACGGGTGTGAGGTCATTTGTGCCTATAGCGTTCAAGGTAGCTATAGTATGGCAATCTTCGTTGAATTTAAATGTCATGAGGGTAAATCAAACCGACTCACTTTCAAAGGATGTTCTTTGAACTTGCTCCCGATTGATCCAGAGTTGATTATACAGCGCCTGAAGGAATCGCGCAATCACGAGGAACTGGCTTCCTAATCAGAAGACGGGTGCGGGCTCGAGCAGACGAGTTCACTGACCGTAATATCGTTCGCGTCAAACGGAAAAGCCTTCCCATTGCTAGTGTCGCTCAAGTAAGCGATGTACCAGTCGATATGCATAAAGGTAGCCCTTACATGCCATTATCATCGATTCGAGGCACAAGAGCATTCACAGGTTCTGACTGCTCACGTCGATCAAAGATGCCAAATTCACCAACCAGACTACTTGGGCAAGTCTTTGCGTTGGAGAAAACTTTGATGAAACTTGTGGTACCCGTGCTTTTCCTGAAGCTGCCTAATTCCCCTTTGAGATAGCAGTTCTGAAATCGAATGTTCAACACGGCCCGAGTACCACATATCAGATTCAATACTCACGATCTGGTTCTCAGTGCCATCTGCTGGAGGAACAACGAATGCACGACACGATGGGCTTGATGCACAGGCGCTTCTACAGTCACTCAGCTTCTGCACATGAAGCGTTTCAAGGTCGTTTCCAGGAAAGTCCGTGTTGTCCTAAGATATGATTAGACTTGATATACAAACACGAAAAAGTGAAATGCGTACTTGCTGTCTCCAATTATCGAAATAGGAACACTAAACCGATAAAAATTACTTTAGCGTACGGTTCCAAGAATGAACAGAGGTACATACTGGGCATCCTTCATCATTTATACCGTAACACAGACTTCTGCATCCCAAATCGAGGAAACCACAGCCTCTACTACCATACCTGTTAGGATATATTAGTACTTTTGTCATCTAAAAGGCTGCGACGTGAAACATACCTGAAATGATCTTTGCATGAATTGGAGTAAAGGCGGGTGCCCCCATGAGAGCAGCCTCGCGCCTTGCCTGATCCTATAGCACCACATTGCGTACTCCAGAACACATAAACGGAGCACTTGGGTGGAGGATTGTTTGAGCCACTGTCCCAAACCTGTAATGAATGTTATACAGATTGACACCAGGGATTGTCTATGCCACTCACATCAAAGTCCATGAAGCCGACTTCCCTTCCTGTTGCTTGTTGAATCTCGGAGGCACTAATCAAAGCGGCTGATATAGCAATGTTGAGGACCGAAGCTACAACCAACCCGAGGAAGACGGCAAAGAGGAATCGTTTCTCGTGAGGATGACCCAGAGCGAACGTAGAATTAGCCACAAGAAGTGAGGACGAGTATTCGTACTCTTCGTGGCCATCGGGATATTGTAGAACCATGACAGATTCGCCATGAGCGGCTCTTTCGGCCTCCGCGATACATTTGCAGATTGATCCACAAGGCGACGAAAGGATACATTGCTCGACGACGTTGCGGTGATTCAAACGACACATATGTTCAGCCGTGCTGATGTACGCTAATATCATCACTGTAAGATCAGAAGTTTCAAAAAGAGCATTCTCGAAGTCCATACCAGAGCATTGAATTATTTCATGGGTTTTACATGTATCCAAGCGTTCCGAGAGGTTTTTGCATTCACTGGACGAGGAGCGCAACTGCATCTCCCTCATTGGTTCGGAGAATTCTTCCTTTGAAAGTTTACCGTCCCCTGGTGAATAATGATTAGATCTGATGCAACAGAGTCCCAAGCACTCACCGTCCAGATCATAGGACAGGATGAAGTCGGCAGGGTGTGACAGGTCAAAAGTAATTCGGGCTCGATTGGATGCTTCGAGGTCCTTCCACATGAACGCAGCCGCTTCCTGAAGCTCAATAACGGTTATTTTTCCATCCTTGTTGCTGTCAATGATTTTGAAGGCGTCGTCAGTAGATAGTTGACCAATAGTACGCGCTTCAGCGTTGCTTCTGGTAACGACTTGGAGGGCATACGATGTAGAGAAAAGAGTGACAAAAAGAAAGGAGAGGAGCCTGGTGGGCATAGTAGAGAAAAAGAGTGGTCAGATTGTCCCTGTGCGGATGCCATTGTGGTGATATAAGTTGAGATGCAGAAGCGCTCTGCACTTGTTGATGCAGTGACAAGTTCACGTCGGACCGATCCACTCAGGGCAAATTGTAATTTGATCCGGATGGTTGCGGGATGGAATCTATCGTCTCTTGATCTTGAACCACCACTTCAGCAATCTTGAGTTCACAGTCCCTGGAAAGTTCCTGGGTGGGAGAATCGCTGTTATGAAGTCTAAATTCCACTACCAGCGGGACCCTGAAGACCCCGAAAACGTTTCTTGGCATTACTGTCCATGTCCAAACGGGATACGATACTTCAGAAATATGTCGACTTGAGGAAAAGGTCAGATTGATTTCAATACCCATTACTTGCCCACTCTTCACCTGGATGCATCTAACCATGCGCCTTCCGCTCCTTCAGATCATCTTTTTTGTCTCTACAGCGTACTCCCAGAGTTGTGGATCTCAGAACAACGGCGCTCTTTGCGAGAAAGGCTGTTGCTCTCAATATGGTTTCTGCGGGACCACCGCCGACTTTTGTCTCACTTCAAAGCGCTGCCAGAGCCAATGTGTAAGTTCTCTATAAGCAAGTAATGGTTCCAAACTTATTTCAACATCCCCTAGATCAATGACGGCCCTCGTAAGCTGTCGATTCGTGGTTGAATGTGCTCGTGAATGCTGACGGTTTGAATCAAGCCCCACCACCTGCAGGCCCTGAACCTCCGGAAATAGACACATCGAAACTTTTCCGACCTCCCTCCTCTACATTCGCAAACAAGTACGACTGATCCAACGCGTCTTTCTGCGCGTATGACTCACTCAGTTCTATGTCAAAGGGAATTAGTTGGCTACTTTTCGAACTGGGCGTGCGTGAACTCTTATAATCTACGATTCTATATTCAAACTAACTTGATTTAGTCAATATCGCGGCCTCGATCCGTCCGTGCCTTCATGCGAGAAAGAAAAATCATTCCTTCCTGAACATGTTCGTCTGGCTTCTCTTCCCGCCTCTAAACGACTCATAGAGAACATCTGCACAGATCAATCCCTTCCTTTACACTCATTTGAACTATGCTTTCGTATTCATGGCCAACAACAACTCAGTGATTCCTCACGAGTACGATGACCTTGACTTATCCATGCGATTCAACAAGTGGGTCAAAGGACTCAACCCGAGTGTCACGACTTCTTTCAGCGTCGGAGGCTGGAGTATGAATGATGGACCGTCGAGATACACGGGAGGAATTGACTACTCGACGTTCTTTTCTCAAATGGCTGCGTCTGCGGCTGGACGAGCTACATTCATCGACAGCTGCATTGCTTGGGCGCGTGATTTAGGCTTTGATGGTATCGATATTGTTAGTATGCCCACGTTCGATGCAGTCAATTGTATTGCTCACCCTTTGAAAGGACTGGGAGTACGTCGGTGACCCAGATAGAGGCGGAGGCCCCGCTGATACCGAAAATTTTACCCTTTTGTGAGGTCTATGCGATCTTACCTTACTCGTCACTGACTCTGGGATAAAGGGTAAAGGAAATGCGTGACAAAGTCCGCGAAGACGCGGCCTCGTCAGGAAAACGCGAACTACTCATTACCGTAGCCGCACCAGCTGATCCGGACAAGTTCGCGTTGATACAGGTGATGCTTGTGCTTGAAAGCTAAAGCTTTTCTCATTTTGCTCTGTCACAGGGAAAAGCAGTCAGTGACTATATCGACTGGTATAATCTGATGACGTGGGTATAGTTCTTTGTCGCACGAAACGTGTAAATCTGACCATTATTACCAGATACGACTTCTACGGTAATTGGGATAACCGCATGGAAGCACAAGCACCTATCGCGGATACACTTCAAGCTGGTAATCAGAAGTCGGAATCGAAAAACTCGGTGCTAATTCTCCACGGTTATATGTAACAGGTTGGTCCTTCACATCAGCAATTGATATGTACCTCGAAGCTGGCGTCCCTGCAAATAAGATTAACGCCGGGATTCCTTTGTACGGTCGCGTCTGGACGATGGATGACCCTTCATGTACATCGCCTGGCTGTACCGGATCCGCTGGCGTTTCGGGGAGGTGTACCGCTGAGGTTCGTATTACTGTCACTTACTATTCACATCTACTTATGACTTTGCAACGTTAGAACGGATACCTCTCTTACTTCGAGATCAAGGAGATAATGGACATCCTTGGAGACCAAAACATGTTGCAAACCAGCGTCAATTTCGTCCTCCAAGATGGCTATTACATGGTGTTCGATAACCAATGGGTCGGGTAAGCCTCTGTACGACCTCGGTTCGCAATGCCTATGCTGACTCGTGGACAGCTTTGACGATGAAAACTCCTTCCAAGCCAAAGTTGATATCATCAACAGCCGGGGGTTACGCGGCGGAATGGTGAGTTCAATCCCGTTATTGAGGAAGACGGAGATTAATCTTGCTATGAAAGCTGTGGGCGGTCGACCTGGACACTCCCGAATCGGACTTGACTCGAAAACTGCTTTCCTATTATCAATCGTGCCCAAGAGACGGTGAATGGCCTGCAACCTCTGCCAATTCAGAAGCAGAGCTTCCTTGCGGCCTGGAATCTGATTTCCCAGAAGAAGTCCAGACCAGGAAGTGTAACTCAGATCTGACTTGGGGTTCAGTTGACAACGCTTCGTGTAAACGGCAACGCCCGCTCAGTTTGGCTGCCCAGAAATGTGTGGAATAATTCTAGTTACAAGATGTTTGTACAGCAGATAATCTATGGTGACGACACTAGTCCCAATACCACATTGTTAAGAAGATCCTGCGGGTTTCTCCGACCTAACCAATCCTTGATAACCTCCAATGGAATAGACTTCAAGTCCATTCCCAGGCCAACCGCCGTGTTCACCAGCTCAATCGAGCCGCTAGTTACCACGAACCTCTGCACCTCTCTTTCGTTCACATCCAGATGGTACTGTTCCACCAGGCGTTGTAGAGACGGAGCAATACGCCTTCGGTCTAGCGCCCAGACTCCAGAAAGAGTATCCACTGCGATGCTCATCACGCCCTCTTTGTTCAGGGACAAATGTCGTACAATGGCCGAGAATGTATGATTATCAACCGCCTTGGCAAGGTCGCTAGGACGGAGAGGAAGCGAGCGCTTTTGAATGAGATAATCGAGGATCGAGGTATCAGCACTCTTGTCCGCGCCCGAAATTGCCGCATCGATGATATGATTTCGCCCTGTCTCCGGTGGGTACACATCCAGCTCACGAGGCACCAGAGGCTCTAGAAGGCGAACTAGAGCTTCAGCGTGAGCCTGAATTGCAAACCACAGGGGTGAATGCCGACAAAGATCGATTATTACCATATGGGCTGGGTCAGCCCCCGCAGAAAGGAGAATGGACGCGACCTGACTTGCGGCTCCAAGTGGGCAGAAGCGCGTGCAATGAATCAATGGCGTTGACCCTTCTTCATCTGTCGCATCCACTGATGCACCAGCTGCAATAAGCGCCTCAATAATCTCAATGTAGCCTAGTGCCGCTGCCATGTGAAGCGCTGTTTCACCTTCCAATCCCTTGTCATCAAGAGCAACTCTTTTAGAGATCAAGGTCTGCACTGATGCAAGGTTGTTGGTTTGAGCTGCAACAATAAGAGGAATGGCGTTGTTTCTGGCCGCGAAATAGGCATTGCCTGTAAGACCTGTCCCCTTCCAAATGTCGACCATCGAATCCGTCTCATCGTAGTAGTTTAAGAAAGGAGAGAATGCGTGAGGTGGTGAAGGCATCGGTAGGGAATGGACAAATTGTTCGAGCTAGCTAGTCAACGAAGCACGTTTAGTTCTATAATGACAGTGATGCGGATCTATGACTCATACCTCTTCCTCGATAACTTTCGACCTGTTCTTGTCGCTACCAAGGGTCAGAATCCTATGATATTGATTAGTTCAGTTCCTTGAAGGCCCGCATGATTCTCTTACTTTGAGTTTGACGAAGCAACTTGATAAAGATCGAACAATTGACTTGCCCTTATAATGACCAAAGGGTATCTGGGGGACGTAGTCCAGGAACTTTGTCGATGAACATCACTGATGAGGGGAATCCAAACTTCCAAGGTGTTGAGTGCCTGCCTAGTCTGATTTGGTAACCGGCGCTCAGACTTCTTCATCCCATCCACAACAACGAGAAATGGGCGGATACCTCCCTGCGATTCTACACTTGATCACCCTCTTTTTCCTCTTGCCTGCTGATTCCTGAGATGCGGCAGTTTATCGTTCCTTTGGTGGCGGCAGCCTATACTGCAGCAGCATGTACCAAATCGTACACCGTGAAAAGCGGTGACAATTGTGATGCTATTGCTGCAGCCCAGGGCGTCTCAAGCTACCAGGTATGTGTCATGTATAATAGATGGCGTAGAGGTGACTGACTTCTTCAAAGATCACTCGTTTAAATGGTGAAAACGTCTGCTCCTTACTACAAATCGGACAAGTGTTGTGTCTAGCCGACACGACATATGATTGTCAACCCGTTTACGTCGTGCAGTCTGGCGACTTGTGAGTCTACAAACTTATTCCTACCCGCTTTTATGCTAAGTACTGTTGTAGTTGCTTCTCTATTGCCGAGAATCATGGCATCTCCATCACCCAATTCCTCGCCGATAATCCACAGCTGGATCCGGATTCATGCCCTGTATATCCTGGTCTTTCCGTCTGCGTTAGCAGTACCACACCTGACGGTGGCAGTAGCACCACTTCTGTTCCACCATCATCGACAACGAGTGCTCGTGCGTGTATTTCACAGTCAAGCATGCGAGACAGGGTGCTCACTGTTTTCCTTTTCCAGCGCCTCCTACATCCACTGCCTGCACAAGGCTCAGTACGGTTCAGCCAGGGGACTCATGTGACGCTATTGCCCAGCGAAATTCGGTTTCAATATACAACCTCCAACTAATCAATCCTCCAAACACATGCTCAGGGCTGATCGCTGGTCAAGCTATCTGCGTTGACTCTCCTCTCGTCAATTGTTCGGCCGTCTACACGGTAGACGGCTCTGAGGGAGGTTGCTTTAATATCGCACAGGCACAGGGGATCAGCCTCAGTGCCCTTCTTGATCTGAACCCCAATGTGAACGAGCAGTGCACCAACATCTACGTCGGCGAGGTTCTTTGTATCGCTCCTCGCGGTACCGTTACTCCCCCTCCGTCTGGCGAGTGTACTCGAACCTACACTGTCGTTTCTGGGGATACCTGCACGAGCATCGCAGCGAAAAATTCAATCACAAATCTGCAACTGGCGCAGCTCAATCCCTCGATGAATTGCAATATTCTCGTTCCTGGAGATAGTGTGTGCTCCTTCAGTCCTGCTATCAATATCTGCCCGAACTTGGTGAGCTAACCTGCATCAATGTTTTATCAAAGGGATCGGTTACTGAAATTGAGTTACTAGGTCAAAGTTTCGATTCGCGACAACTGCTTCGACCTTGCTCAAAATGTTAGTATGAGTCTCGACGAATGGTTGAGCATCAACCCGGGTATCAACTGCGATGCTCTGCTCCCCGGAAGTGTCGTCTGTTCTGCCCAAGGAAATGCTACATTACCTGAAGTTCCTTCTGGCTCGAATCCCACAGCAGGTACGATCCTTTCCCTTTTCTCTCACGGAAGCTGACTGTCCACCCTCGATAGTTCCCAGATGTGGCTCATTCAACAGGCAACAACAGTGCTGCACGAAATTCTCTGTAGCAGCCGATCTCTTCTCTCCTCTTTGCACTCGCGCAAATGGATGCCAAGATAACTGTGCCGGAGATCCTGGAGTTGTCATGCCCACTGCAGCTGCTACACCAACGACGACAATTCCAGTCGGCGAACCGGCACGCCCAACATTACCACCTCCCACTTGTTCAAATTGCACCAGCACTCAATGCTGTTCGAAGATGAATACTTGTGAGGAAGCCGATACGTGGCACTGCCGTACGTATATGAACCTTGATCAGGACTTCTAATCCTGACTGCTGTACAGAGTCCGACCATGGATGCCAATCCAACTGCGATAACGGATCTTTTGCATGGGTATCGCCTCCTGGCCAGAGCGTACTGGAATTGGGGAACTTCACGTTCCCTCCTGGAGACTACTCTGCTACAGATGGAAATCCTTGCGGTGTGTGTAATCAAGATACGGCAGGGATCGCTTCGCCTTCCGGGGCCTATTGCTGTTCACAACAGGTTCAGTGCCTGCCCATTGAATACGGTGATTGCTTGGCGGCTTATGGGTGCTTGTATAACTGTTTGGAGATTTCCTATGTTGACGAGATAGCCTGCGGTAAAGGTGGTAATTGTGAGCAGGTAACTAGGACAGTCAAGCATCCGTTTACGACGTCAACGTAGGTACCTCGTTGGTTAATACTCAGACTGTATATACCATTCATTCAATACGAGTAACCTGTTGCTATTCAGTGGATGATATGTCTCTGCCACTAACGAGGGGTTTATTCGTGTGACAAAGTGTCTGGGGTGGCGTCAAATCGTTTTTTTTTCTATATGTTTCGTATGCTACCTTGAGCTGCGAGGCTGAGTTGAGCAGACCGACGAGGTTGAATTTAAGTGTTTAATTATCCTGTACTTTACACATCCTGTTGGTATCATACAAATGGGTATGGGTATTTATCTTCTCATCATCACTATTTTGGCATCTCTCCAAACCATGAAATCAATCGATCGACTCCCAACCCCAAAAACCATATTCAAATACGACATACCCTCAACACCTTCTCCGTCAACTCCCACAATTCTTGTTCTCCCTTCGTAGCGCCTTCATCCACTTCACCGACAATCCTCGGCTTCTTCACCCCCTCCAAATAAACGCCCTTATACCTCTCCCACTGCGCCCACACTGCTTCACCCGCTGCTGCAAATGCCGTCGTGTATCCCAAGCCTTCCTTTCCGTCTCTTTCTTCCTCGTGCGAGAGCAGTCGTTTAAGCGGTACAGGTAAATGAATATGCGCAGGTGAGAAGGAATGGGGTGAAGAGGAAGAAGGATCAACGGCCATAGCGATCATATTGGGTATACCCTCGGCGTTGATCAGGGTCTGGAGTTGTCGAGTCCACAGAAGACAAAGGAGTTTTGAGTGGCCTGTGAGTACAGAGGAGGTGAAAATTAGTGCCAAGGTTCGTAAATGAATAAGCCAAGAGATAAAGGGCAAAGGGTAGGCGTAAATACTCTAACCCTTGCCCAAAGCAACACGAAGAAGCGCGAAATGAAGGAGTGAGAACGGTGTGCCAAGAGGTAGCATGGTCAACAGGGCGTAAAACCGGAGCACCCAAGAATTAAGACGAGAATGAAATGGAGAAAGACACTTACAATATCGCAAAAACCCTGACGGCAACCTTCTGCCTCTCACATTCAGATCATCCACCGTCCTGAACCTCCTCGACGTTGGTATTAACTTGTGTGTTGCCGGTACGACATTCACAATCCTCACATCCGCATTGGCGTTTTCTGCTGCAGTTTGTGCGAGTAGAGGGAGCAGTTCACGGGTGAAAACAAACGGTGAGATGTAGCTATCCAACTCATCAGCATTACGTCGCACCAGAAGTCCGAAAAAAAAAGACTTACTTGAACGTAACCAACTCTGTCAAACCCCAACTATTCATGCTTTCCTTCCCTTTTCCTTTCCCTTCAACTATCGCAGCATTATTAACCAAAATATCCAGTCGTCCCTCTTTCCAAAACTGTCTCGCAGCATCTCTAGCTTTTTTTGGATCACTCAAGTCAAGAGGGAGCCATAGAACTTCTCCGTAGCCGTACCCAAAGTCCCATAGAAGGCTCTTTATTATAGATATGGGTTCAGTAGGGGATGCCAAGTATACACGTGCACCAGATCGTAAGAGATGTAGTGTGGTATGATAAGCATTCGTATCGCTGTGAGAAGAAATCAGCATGTCGAAAGTGTGTAAAAGAAAGGGATAACTTACTCCTTATCACTGAACGTAACGATGGCGACTTTTCCACGGAGATCTTGAGGATTGATTGAGGTGATAGGTGTGGGGTCTACATATTGGGTGGTAAGCACGTTAATATAGTGTCTTTGCAATGCCGAGGACGGATGTAACAAGATGCGGAGGGAGGCGGAGAAAGGTGGTACGGCAAGAAGAGTGGTCATAGAAAGTCCACCTGTTGGCCGAGGTGATGTGATGGAGAACTCGACTGAAGGAAACGTGGCGTAGCACCTTTCGAGTACAGCTCCGTGCTGATGCCGGACTCTCAAAAATAATCTGTGGTCTCGTCCCCGGTGACGTTCTCGCGTTATACTTGTCCCGCTCTAAAGGGAAAACGTAGGAAGGAATAGGAATACTCCTGATCCGAATGGTGAACGCTGAGCTTTTGTACATGGAGAAACGGAGTAATGTAAGGGAGTACTTGAGGCCTTGAGGAGCAGTGAGGAGACTTTTACTTCGTTACTGCGACCCATTGCCAATACAATCGATCAGGAAGGTGCAAGTCGGTCTGCATGGTGATCGAGTGCATGCAGTGAAGGTGTTTGGGACATGGAGGTGCAATTTCAAATCGCAGACGGCTGAAGCAAGACTATAAGCGCCTGCATGCTCCACGATCCATGACATCCACCCTCCAATCCCTCGTACAGTTGTCACTCGCCCTTACGCTCGAGCTGTTCGGATGATTTTGTTGAGTGATGGTAGCAATGAGAGCGCCTGAGGCTTGGGGAACTATGGCAACTCGGAGGGCTCCGGTCATCCAAGTAAGTGTTCATCATACTCATATCTAAGCGGTACGATTCACCCTCGAGAATAATTATACAGTTTCGTTCGAGGGCAGTATGACCAAGACATGATGTATGATGCACGATTCCATTATCAAGAGGCTTCCCATCGCCTGCCAACGCATCGCTTCCTACCTACTCCATCACTCTTCCCATCGCCGTACCTTTGCTTGATTCACTTCCTCATATGTTCAGTGGCTCGAATGGATCCACCATCCATGGAGGAGACTTCTATAATGCAGGAGATCAGAATAATTATAAGGTACATGGGAACCTGAATGTTTATCATAATAAAGGGATATCCAGGAGTCTCGACGATCCTAGTGAGTTCTTTGACCCTTGATACAGGAATCGATGATGATAATTTTGAATTTTCAGACGCGACTCTCAATGCATGCTATGATTCCGAACAGCGTTTTCCCCACCCAATTGCCATCCTGGCACTCGTACATGGGTCCTCGAGGAGCTGAGCCAGTGGATAGAAGACGCCCCAACATCGATATCTTCCATACTTCGTGCGAGAATCAGTTCGAGAAACTAATATTCGAGCCATGTTCCAAGATCGAGGCGTCAAATTTGAAGGATCTTCCGAACACTATCATCCTCGCCGGTCTCGATGAATGTGTCGATCATCCATCCCAGGGGAGACTATTAGGAACCATCCACAAAATCACTACCACTCACTGCATTCCCTAGATATTCCTCATCTTTAGTCGTCCGGAACCCCAGATTCGTGCCTTTGACGACTTTGGCCCAATTCTGAGGAGTTATGATGTTAATGAATTGGATGATATATACCGGGATATTCATCAGTATTTTGTTGACCGTTTTACCGAACTGTGAAGGAAGCACCGCCGCGCCTTGCGTTATGAAGACACATGGCCCAGCAAAACGTCATCTACGAGCTTGCGAAGAGAGCCGACAAGCAGTTCATTTTCGCTGCTACAGTGATCAAGTACACTGATACTCGCAATGAACGACCCCAAGATCGGTTGGACGCCATTCTTCGCATCTGCGTCGAGCGCGAATCGGAATCTCCCTATTCGGACTGGGACTTATTGTGTTGTCAGATACTATCAACATGTCACCGATGGGCTGGATTCAGCCACTTCTGCGTTTACCGGTCACTCCTCACGACAAGACAGGCATCTCCTGGCGCTCCTTCCGCTAATATTCTGACTGCGTAGCTGCTCTGCTCTTGCGCACACTTTCAACTTTGAAGCTATTTTATCCCCCATATCACTCGCAACTTGACTTCACAAAGCCCTATCGGGCTAGCAAGACATGCTCCAGAGCCATTGGGGTAACCTGATGAACTATTCGTCGAAATATTGGGATCATTAATGGAAGGGGGCTGAGTCCCCGAGCACTAATCTATTTGCGGCACTGAGCGGGTTTGATCTATGCTCCCTCCGTAGCAGCATGCATGTTCCATCACTGGGAGGGTGCCATTTCATAGGTAAAGGTCCGTATAGGTCTGCATATTGACAGTGTTCGTCAACAATCTTTCCGGAAAGATACTGCCGAGATCTGGATGCCTTTCCAGGGCTTCAACGTTGCCTTTCCTCCTTCAATCTTGCCACAAGCAGCACTTTCGTGAATGCCATCTATGCCGGGGTGAATATCCAGGATATCCTCAAAGAGAGTTTTTGAATAGACTCTGCTCTATCGATCACCTGCAGGCAGAGACTGAAAGGCCACGCTCTCTTGATACTACCAGCTGATAGTCGTATCAAACTTCCCGAAGACTGGGTCATCACGCATGCCAGTAAACACAACGGAGAGGTGTTCACGAGGGTAACTCGTGCATCTTACGCCTTCGAAAACCGCACGAAATCAATATGTAATGATATTTGGGATGATACCTATGGAACTGTCTCGCGGGATCGCATTTCCTTTCACCTTGCGTCAGAAAACTGAATACCTTCAAGTTGCTCCTGAAGGAACACGACAAGATATTTGAGATTCCTCTCCGGCCCCGCACTGTTGAGCCTAGTGGCATCAACAGAGGTGAGGATGAATCTCTACATTGGGGAATCGCCGCTCCTGAACTGAATCTGTCAGTGTTATTTAACGAGGATTCGAGCTCGGAGGATGTGCTGGCCTGGATATGAGGAGTAAGGTGCTAGTGTCCTGTGTACATACTCGATAGCCTTGTTCGTGAGGATAGTTTCACTGCCGTCCTTATAGACCATGATATGGTCTCTTTTACATGCGACAGAGACACTTAACCGGACAAAAATATACTGCTTCACACCATGCCTTAAGAGAAGGATTCAACTCAATGTAGAGGCCTCGCATCCACCAGCCAACCACCGCTGGCTCACATGCACATTCTTCAACAATGAACTCGCGACGAACACCACCAAAGTTCCCAAGCAGCGTCTAACAGAATTAAACAACCGTCAGATAACTGGGGAGTAAAATTGTTACAAGAACGACTCCAAACAAAAAGGTGTGTCAAATACAAGATCGACGATAACGAGCAACGAGCGCAACAGTCGAAAGCCAGTGCAATGTATATAATACAAGCGTGTGCGCCAATCCAGAGAAGTAGAGAAGCGTCTCCACGACATTAAACAAACAGTATGAATATGGAGTAGAGTGGTATGAAAGGAGAGGTATCAATCAAGAATGTAAGTCAAGACGTGAAACAGACATTGAAAGTTAGATTCAGCAGTAATCCAAGACAGGGGGAAAGAGAAAGTGTTTCAACTGGTTACCCATTGGGTTTTTCGCCAGAACATTAGTCTCCGACGAACAAGAGGGAAAAAAGCGAATACAGGGCCCCAGGCAAGGAGCAAAAGCGCTACATGCTGGGTGCCAAACGGTGTGGGTGGTCGTATATTTTCACTTTCAGTAGGTGTTGAGCGTTGTCGAATGATATCAATAAGAGTGGAGAGTGTCGATAGTAAGAGAACGAGGGTTATTGGGCTATAGATGGGAGGGGAGGTATCAGCATTGACTTGTAGAATACGCCTGGGTATACGTACAGTTGGACTTTGATTATACGCCAGATGATTGAGGATTTTGTGGGCCTGTTCGCTATTGGAGTGGCTTTTGATAATTTTAATTAGGTTGAGTTGTAGAGAGACCAGGGAATGTCTCACTTCTAGGCGACGCTCTTAACTCATGGCTATCATGCCGTCCTGTGGCTTCCTCTGTAGTAGCATCGTAGCTCTCCTCGGTCGTGGCTCTCTTTCCAGGCCCATAATAGTGATTGTAAGCTCGTGTGTGCCGGCTTCCGTGCATCTTCCCTCTGATGGCTTCCACCACATCATATCCGTCCTTTTGATACTCATCGTTGTCGTATTCGCCACCGTTAGCACCTCTATTCCACCGCAAAGAGCTCAGATCGTCCCAGTCAAGGGTGCTGTTCCGAGTGTGTCCCTGCCCTCGGACCACCTTCTCGATATCGTCGGATTTACGGTAGGTGTCGCCACTCTGCCTCTCGTTCTCCTTGTACTCGTTGAGGTATCTGAGAAAGTCGTGCGAGTCGTGCGGGACTGGCGACTCGCTCGGATTGGGAGTTGCTCCGGGTGTAATGTGGGGAGCTGCAAAACGAGGGAAGGATGACGATACCGTCGAGTCGGGTATTGATACATCATCCTCTTCATCGAAATCACTAGGGCGGTGACCTTCGAGCGTGGAGGAACGCGAAGTACTTAGATCGTGCTGGGATCTGCCCTTGATGTTGTTATCATGGTGGTGACGGTAGCTTCTTGTGGCCGTATGACTCGTATCGAATTCGTAGTGATCATCATTATTGGCATGGCGGTGAATTTGCTTTGTCCATGGGAAAGAATCGCTTGTTCCAGCATCAACAGGGCTGCTGGTACTCGCGTCGGGAGATAGCGGCGGTGAGAATGGAAGGTGGAATTGACGCGCGGATAAGACGGGACTTTCAAAGCCCGGACTAATGGGCACTCGCGCAGGCTCAGTCCTGAGATTTGCATTTGTTGAAGGGGAAGGTGAGGGTAAGATTCGGGTGGGCGTCCGAGGAAGAGAATGAGGGTGGGGAGTCTTTCGAAATCCGAAGCGTGCTTTACGTTTGGGTAAAGATGTCAGGTGTGTTTGGTTATTGGCCGGGTTGTCCGTGTATGTCCAGGGCAACCATGTGTGCCAAAGCAGACAAGTGAAGAAGAAGAGGAGATAGAAAGCAAGCGGGGTCCCGGCGTAACCAAGGAAGCGAACCCTGAGCGTGGACGAGGATGTCAATCAATTAAGCTATAAAGAGAAGGAAAAATATTACCAGAGAGGGTTGGTGGCGTCGCATTGAAGATCGTCCTCGGGCTGGGCTGCATCAAACACGAGAACAGCCAGAACTTGAGCTAAGAATGCGCACGTAGGGAAGATGATGACGGGAATGATGTATAGTGGGCGCCATGGAATAGCGTATCTAGAGAAAGCCAGTCAATGGGATGTTTTTATCAGCGCTTGGGTTAGCTATACGCACCTTTTTATGCTGGCTGGTTTGAATACAGTATGAAAAGCGAAAACCGACGAGATGCCAGTCACCAAAAAATATCCAAATCCAGTGAGAAGAGTTTGAACTTTCGCGAGGTATGTTAAAGACGTTCAGAGAAATCAGAGGTACCTTACCCGCACAAAAGATAGGAGGCATAGAAGAAGGATCCATATGCCAGACCATGCCTGTCGCCTGTGTCAGCCTACTGCGGTGATTAAGAAGACATGCCGCAATTCACCTATGCAGAATATCCCCTCCACTATCGTACATCCCATACAATACACCACCGGAGCCCAATAGCTTCGTTCCGCATGAGCAAGCGTTCCAAGTACAGTCCAACACGAAATCAGGCCTAGAGAAATGCGTAAGAATGAGCGAGAACAGAAGCATACGGGGCCTTTACGCATCTGCGTACCTGAAAGCGATAGAATGAACCGAATGACTTTGAGAGCGAGAGGAGGCATTACTTGACCTCCTTCTCCGCTGTCACCCGGGAGACCAAAGAGACGCAGCGAGGGAAGGAGGCCTCTGATAGAGGAGTGTGGGTCCAGGGAACTTTGTAGGCTAGCGTCCCTTGCGGTGGAGGATCATGATGTGATATAAGAGTGCCATGTTTTTTTTTTGCAGATTCCTAACGGAGTATAAATCTCGCTTCCCATCAGAATTCAAAACGAAGAGCAGGTGAACGACCGACATGTGCACAGCCCATTTCTGTGGATTCTCCCTTGTAGTTCATTAATTTCAGAGTTCACTGTGAAACGTAGAGAAAGAGCTGCTGTAATACACAGAGAAACAGAGGAAATCCAGAAATTGCGAGGTCTCATGGAAGTTTTGGCTATTCGGAAGATTAGCCGGATCAGCCGGATATAACGGCATTCCATCAGCCGCGGCATCCCCAAACCTGTGGCCAGCTTCGAGTGAGTTGTCCTTATCCCTGGATCTGATGAGTCTTTTATGGCTAATTCGTGCCAAGTGGTACGACATTGACTCCTAATAGCTCCAACGTCGCGAAAGAGTACACCTTGAGTGCACGGAACCGAAAGCAGTCAGGAACGCAGTAGGTTTGGCGGGTATAAAACAATTGCTGAGCGCTCAGCCTCGAGGATGTAGCAGATAGTCGCAGTCAAATGTCGCAACTTCATCTGATACGTATCGTACACACATCCAGATCAAAAATCATCCTCGTGCAATGATCACTCTCAAATAATACCAACCGGCTTCATTTTAGATCAGTCGGATCGCATCAATAACGACATTCGGGGACCTATCACAACCCGGATCAACCATGTTTTTCACCAGGAAAGACAGTGGTACTCACAAGAACTGCGAGCCGGAAGATCCTGATGCAACGTTGATGACGATCTTGTTGGAACCGGAGACGAGCGTGCCCGAGGGAATGCTGTAAGTGTACGCAATGTTCTACAACAGAGTCAGTACTATGATTGAAAGAGAGGGAAGTCCACCTACGTTTCCTCTCCAAGTTCCACGAGTAACGCCACGAGAATCTGGTTGACTAGGGACAGCCGGGGTTGAGCTGGTCCAGTTATTCACCGTGACCACGGGGCGACCACCTTTCAATGCAATGCAATGTTCGTCAGGTCCAGAAACAAGACGAATTCGGAAGATCTTACCAGCGAAGGCGAGAGTGGTATGAATCTCCAATGTACGTGCTCCGACTACGAAATCCTATAAGTCAAGGCACCACGGCGAAAACCACGGGTACCTACTTTGCGAAGAGGAAAGGCTGAAGTTGATGGTAACACCTCCAATGTCCTTTATTACTTCACTGTTAGTGCCGATATGGATCGTTAAGATAAAGTTGTACCTTGAAAATAGCCATGGGGAATTGACTGACAGCATCACCGACCGTGAAGGTTTTCGGTCCCCAGCTTGACATACGGGAGTCGCTTGGGCTGGTTAGATTACGCGTTGAATGACGAGCGGTACAGAATAAGGGCAAAGGACGTACTGCATAGTCTCGATTTTACTGACACCGCAAGATCAGCATGCTATGGTCATAGAGTAGCAGTTCATACATACTCAGCGTTCAAGAATCCCCTTGGTGTTCCATCAAGGTCTCCAATCTGCCAAATGACGGTTGGAGTCTGCATTCTAAAGTCAGAGGAAATCGACGAGGAAATGGAAAGGGATCACGTACGGCCTCCTTCGATGCAATATTGGCACTTGTAGTTCCACCTGCTGAGACAGTAACACTCTGACTTGCTACAGCAAGTTCGACCTTGTACACTATGTCCCTTCAGTCAAGCAGGTAGCCCTGTCTAGGGAAACAAACGACATACATGTCATGGTGTACGTTCCAGGCTTCATGTACGGACTGACGAAGTTACCGCTTGAGTCTGTGCGAACCCTGTGCCGAGAAATAAGCGAGAATCCGATTAGATACGAGCCGAGACTGACCAGTATTGTGCTTGGCTATTGCTGAAACCGATTGACTGTAGTGAGGAAAATTGGGAAGGAATACCACTAGCTTCTCCGGTGACGCGGCCTCGTCCAGATTTTGGGACAAGGCCATTGATACCAAGGGCCTCCCAGAACAGGAGATCTGTATCGGTCTATTAGAAAGAATATGGACTGACAAGAAAGATGAGAGACGAACCGATGTCAGCGGAAGGCGCAGCACCAGTAGTGAAAACGAGGGCGCTAGGGAATTCGGTTATCGACTAGTGATACAAGGACGCGATTTCGACGTACTAAGGACCGTGCAGACCCATACGATTAGCTACCGGGAAATTGAAGCATCAGGATCTGGACTAACAAAGCAGAGTCAAAGAGCGCAGCGGCGTACATTCAGTTTGCGTGTGGCCAGAGTTCTATGCAGGTACTTAACAACGTTCGCTAAAGAACATAATGAGGTCCTCACCATGTAGAAGTAGAGCTCCTGTTGATCGCCTATATGACTGAAGTGAGAGGCTATGACAATGGACATGGAAAAGGCACATACCTCCTTGGTTGTTGATGTCACGGAAGAATGCACCTCCGGATGAGCTTTCGTATCCGGTACCGGGAATCACCTAAGACTTCGTTCACTCTCTCAGACCCGAACAATGTTATGAACAGACGTACCATGTAGACTCCAATACCATTACCAGTAACACCATGTACTTGATCATCGATGAACTGCCTCGAAGAGTAGAACTTGGATCGTGTCTGCCCGTTGACCATGAAGACATCGGAGCCTTCAATGGCGCCGGAAGTGCCCCGAGTGCTTGATTGGGGATAGCCATTGGGGACAGCAGAATTACTGAGTCGAGCGATGAAGCGCAATTCGCCGACGGAAGGCTCTGCGGAGATACTTCAAGAAGGTCAGCATTCTAGCGGAAAAAAAATGCAAGAATGTCGCACTAGGTTGCCATATGGATAGAGGGACTCTTGTACTGCGCGACATAGTACCTATTGAAAGGCATCAATCAGAGGACCAGAGACCGACACATCTTTACGCACTGTGTAATACTGCCAGCGGTGCAGGTAATCTTGATATAGTTATTCGAGTTACCCGTTTGGACCCAGCTGCAGGATGCGCCGATGCCGGAGCCGATTTGAGATTTCTTGCTTCCGCTGTCCTGAGCTTCGATACCGTTGAATTTCATGGAGGTGATATCACCATTGGACTTATCGACTGTGGACATCTGAGTCAATAGAAGCGGATAAAACTAGGTATATGCCACCCGCCAGTGAAGATTAGACCGCCGGAGGTGTCGACGATGAGTGAGTTGCCAGAGGTGGTGACGCCGAAAGCCCAGACATGAAGAGCGCGGAGCAGCAGAGCTACATACACGAGTGAAGCCAACTTGAACATATCGCCAAGAGCCAAGACCAGAAGCAGAACAATGTTCAGTTAAAACTAGAATTGGCGATTCCAGAGGATTTATATTCGGAAAAAAGACGGTTCAAGCGATGCGGATGGACGGTCGTGCATGTATAATTCTATAGTGGATGACTTCCCGTAAGGATTTTTCGCCCAAAATCAGGCAATTAATCGTCTCAGAAGGATTATCCGAGATTTGGAATAAAATCTATTTTCATAGAGGCCCCTGGACCGCCTCCCTAAATGCGTTTTCGTGCGTTTTCGCCTCTCATTTCAAATTTCTCCCCTTGCCCGACCGCTCCTTACCTCTTTTTGGTACGTGACTCCGGAAGACTGCCAGGCCTTCATCCACGCAAACACGCCCAATGCGTTGTGTATTTTACCTCTATGTCATGAAGAAGACATAACGTTTCTGATTACCAACACTGTAAGTATACTGCACAACAGAATATAAACGTAAGGGCATACTACCTCACGACCTGTCTCCAATGCATCCGGAGCTCACGGTGTTCTTCGGAACTCCAGCCTAGCCGCTCGTCGAATCCTCTGAGGGCCTTACGGGAACGCCATGGTGAATTAACCGTTCACAAAACAATTTGATATTTCTCTCAGAAAGTCGTCAGAATCGACAAATGAGAATCAAAACCTTACGGGAAGTCACCCAGTTTTCTTGACGCTCGGACAGGTGCAGCTCGAGTAACGATATTATTCCATCCATATGGGTGTCCTCGTGCATGAATCACGAGCTATGAATTTATCTGCAATTCCGGTTCGCATTTGTGTGCCATGGTGGGAATTACACGTGCGTAAGACGGTAATACCAAGGATAAACATTGGCTGAAAAAGTCGTTTCAACCCGTGAACGATGGCGGACCGTCATTTCTCGGCAAGAACAACGTCGCGTAGTGTATAGTGTCCGAGGAAAAGGCATGCTGGAAGTCACGGTCACAGAGGTTCGCTAAAGCCTAAATTTATGCTATCAAGGCCTTATCTCATCCTCATAAGTATAATGCATGAGACTCCCCTTAAGGTGCTGTTCAGCTGTCTTGGGCCGAAGACACGGGAAGACGGTGCGACTCGTCATAGTGCGCAAGTGCTTTTCAGAGCCGAAAACGGGGACATGACAAAATACGTTCTTGCGGCAATGCTGGGCAGGTTGAACGGGCCGCGACCTCCTAAGCATGAGCCGTTGGGAATGCATAAAGATGAGCATGGATCGCGAAGCCATACCGCTAGGCACTAAGACCACATTGGCTTAAATTTTCCATGAATTTGCCTGTGTATGATTGTTGCGATCCCAAGACCCAGCCGGAAGCCTTCTGATCGCAGAAGTTGACCTTTTCTTCCCATTAATGGATTGTTAGAGAAGGCAAGGTCAAGTTTGACACTAACCAATTCGTGACTGCTTCAGTCTGTAGTGCGGGTAGCAGGGCTCCATGTAAGATAGAAGGTGTTTGAATGATTTGAGTCACAGTGACGGTCGGAGTTCGAAGTTCAAGTTGGCTCGTTTCCTCATACTTACATAAGCTGAGGGCGACAAAATCTCCGAAAAGATGGAATTTGTGGGCTTCTGGGTGCGAAGTCGAATCTTGCGTCGTCTCGAAGCTAAACATAAAATGCATTTCAGTTGTGGTCGAAGACTCAACGTCTTAGCCGTCACGGAGTTCATGGGGTTCATGCTGGGCTCATGCTGCCTTATTGATTACATGGTCCACCGAGTTCGCCGACAACCCAGGTTCTGGCCTCGAAAAGGTTTCGGCATGACCAGCTTTGGATGATATATAAATATATCACTACGGATCAGGTCAGCACGTAGAGCGCATTGCTGTCCGTCCTCAGCACTGGCGACAACTCCGTCCCATGTCGTTCAGTGGCTCGAGCAATTTCATCGTCCTTGGGGGTGCTTATAATGTGGTTCACGGGGATCAGATAAATGATAGCAGAATTATAACGAACTACACAGGCCGCACGGGTGAGTCGTGCCACGTTGTTCTTTTTTTGATACTCATAATGTACAGATGAGAGCTTCCATAAACTTGCTGAACAAGTCGCCGTGAACGCCCTACATTCCTCGGAGCAACGTTCGCCTCCACCAAACTGTCACCCCGGCACACGTGCTAGAATCCTCGATGAACTTAGTCGGTGGATTGAACACGGCCCAAAGTCTACTCGAGTCTACTGGCTTCATGGCCCTGCTGGTGTTGGCAAGTCGGCGATTGCTCAGCACTTGTCGGAAAAGTATGCCAGCACCAGATTGGCCGGGAGCTTCTTTTTCTCCCGAAATGACCCCACTCGCGACAAGATAGGTGCATTTGTTGCGACCATTGCCTACCAGCTCTCCACGTCAGAACCTCTGAAAGACCTACTCGGCCCTCATATCATCGAGGCTATTCAGTCAGATCCTCACATCTTCCACTCGTCGCAAGAAAATCAATTTCGTAAACTCATCTTGGTGCCATCTACCAAGATTGATTCGGCAAAATGGAGGAACCTTCCGAGGCTCATTGTCATCGACGGTCTTGATGAATGTGTTGACCTCCCATCCCAAGAGCGACTGTTGGTCATCATTCGTGAAGCCATCGCGCTTGCTACTCCTATGCCTTTCGTGTTCCTGGTTTGCAGCCGGCCTGAGCCTCGCATTCGTTATGGTTTTGATCATGGGACATTTAAGCCAGTTCTCGGTCGTTCCACTGTTGCCAGCTCACCGGAATCGAATAGAGATGTCGAACTCTTCCTGCGCGACATGTTCGCAGCTCTACGGGTGAAGCATGCTCAATTCCTACGTTACGAAGATCCATCCTGGCCCGGTGATGACGTGATTCACCAACTAGTTAAGAGGGCAAGTGGGCAGTTCATTTTTGCCACCACCATCATCAAATATCTGGATTGTGACGACGATCTTCCCTCCGAGCGCCTGGACGTCATCCTTGCGGTCTCCAATGGTCTCCCAAGTTCTCCGTATCCGGAGTTGGATCACCTCTATCACCAGATCCTTTCAAGCTGCTCCAATTGGCAGGGAACGTGCCAGATTCTCAGCCTCCTCGTCACCCCTCATGAAAATCGACCAGGAACGGCGAAAGCACAGTTTGTGTGGAGGTCCTGCCGGATAATTGAAGGCCTCCTCAAACTCAGACCAGGTCAACTGAGCATGCGCTTGATCAAGCTGCACTCAGTGATACATATACCAGACGATGAAGATTCAGAAATATATGTTCTACATGCCTCTTTCACCGAATTCTTGTTGGATCGTGGTCGTTCTGCAAAATATCATGTTGAGAGACTAACTCCCGAACACTATTGGGACCTTGTTGCCCAGCTTCTACTCCGCATGCATTCCCTCCTATCATTTCCTCCGTATTCCACCTGGCAAACTCTCAGCGAAAGGCTTTTGTCATGGGAGGCTCTACTTCAGAATGAGGAGTCGAGCTTCAGCCAATTGGTTTTCTACTCATGCGCATTTTGGAGTGACTTTTGCTGTCGTAAAGAAAATCCAAGTCGTGAACTGTTGGAGGCGCTGGATAAGTTCGACCCTTATCCTGTTCTGACAATGGATCTCCATTACCGAGCTCGTTATCTGAAAGAAGCCAGGCGTTCTTTCGTGAATTGGGAGCATAAGCTAGGATGGGAGCAGTGTCTTACATGGGCAAAGGTATGTCTTTGTGGCTTCCCTGAAATCATCTATCCGCCTGACAAAATCAATAGACTCTCGGAGAACGGACTCCTCGCAAATTCGTCGACACTTTAGAAACTTTCTATCTTGGCTATAGCATTAGTCTTCACCCGAAAACATCACAATACTGGGCTTATGTTAGTTCGGTGCTGGAGACTTACCTCTACTTCAGATCTTCCCGCACTCAAGAATTCTATCGAGAGTTGTATCTGGGAGATCGAATGCCATTAATTCCACCAAGCCACACCGTGGATCCATCTCCGAGCCCTTTTCCATTCATGCATCCAGCCAGCAGGCAACCAGTTCTCCCGGCTGACTGGATAACTGTCCACATCACTCGTACCGAGGCTGAGGCCTTTCACAACCTTCTTCTCACTCTTGTGCCAGGTGACGATCTCGAAAGCATACAGAGATTGATCGAAGACGTGTTGAATGACACACATAAAAGCGTCGATACAGACTTGGACAAGGTTAGTTGAGCAGCTTAACTCTCGGAAATGCTTTCACTCACCATATCGTAGCAACAGGACTTTGTTCGATTCAAGGACATAGTGCTGAAGCACCGGAGGACGTTTGGCCTACAGACATGACTCGGTAGGAGAATCGGATGATTCTGTGTCACATTACCTTCACATATACTCTCTTTCTTACCTTACGTACACCAACATTGCTGGTCACCTACATACGTGAATATGAGTCCAATTAAATCCTGAACGCTTGCCTGCCACCTGCATGCAGCGTGAAGCGAAGAGGGACGGAGTTCCCACGCACAACTCCTTCAGGACCACATTCGACGTCATGCTACGCTCATCCTTTTTCCTAGCTCCACTCTCATTGACACATTTGACTTAAAGACGAGTGACACTTTGGTGTAGGGGGTTTGGCTACGATCCGCATTATTAGACAGAACGGAAACTCAGTGACCTTGGAGACCAATGACCGACTACATCCGCCGCCTCGTGTCCGGCAACAAAGCGCGCTTTAAGGACGATGAATTTGAACTAGGTGAGCCCACCTCGAGTTTGTCTGAAACCAGCATATTGAACTTTATCGAATAGACTTGGTATACCTCACTCCACGCCTGATAATCATGGGTTACCCCGCCTCGGGACTTGAATCGCTCTACCGCAATCCCAGAGGAGAAGTGAAGAAGTTTTTGGAGGGACGTCATGGCAAGGGATTCTGGGTGTGGAATTTGTGTCCATTGCGGTCGGGTTTTCACCTTTGAAACACGAAATCAGAGACTAATCGTGTGACATATACACAGGGAGAACGAGTACACTGGGAAGGAAGTGTTTGACGGACGAGTGACCAGGTGGCCGTGGCCTGATCATCAGTGAGATCCTTTTACTCTTCTTCAACGCGAACTGACTTTGAACGAATAGTGCTCCACCGTTAGCTTTCCTACCGCTGGTAGCGCAAGAAATAGCGTCATGGTTGAAAGGTGAACAAGGGAGAGTTGGGGTATTACATTGTAAAGGTATGGCTCTGTATCTTGATCCTATACTCCTCCCAGTCTCAAGGAACGGTTAAAAGCTGGGAAAGGCCGTTCGGGAACGATGGCGTGTTCATACCTCTTACTCGAGGCGTTTTCCGATTCCACTTCATCCGCGCAGAAACTGGTGGAAGAGGTCATCGCAGCCACGGCAGCTGAATCAAGCACGCATCCTGAAGTCACGATCTCCCCGTCAGGAGACAGCAGATCAGGGTCCATCGGAGCGGAGAACAAAGGCAAGGACCCCACGCAGGTACTGAAGGACATTCTCGACCTGCATACCTCGAAACGCATGCGAACCGTCGAAGGCCAAGAGAAACAGAAGCAGGGTGTTAGTATACCCAGTCAACGGAGGTGGTTGGGTTATTACGCTCGTATTCTCCATGAGTCTTGCCCGCCATATTTCCTGTCATACAAGCCCGGGTCTACGACCAGTTCTTTGACTTCTAACGATAGAGTCAGGTTGACACATATAACCCTGAGGATGCATCCACCTTCTGGTCTTAAAAAGAATTTGTTGAAAGCGGCGAATACTATTCTTGATCGGGGTAAAGAACGTGGAGGTAGAGTTTGGGCTAGTTTGGCGAGGTATGACGATACCATGGTATCTACTGTTGAAGGTTGGATTCTTGGAGATGAGAAAGGTGGAGAAGAGGTGTTCAAGGATAAGGACAAGATGGTGAGGAGTTTCGCGAAAGTTGGATGCGCTGATTTTGGGGTGGAGGTTAGTATCGCAACCACTTTTGCTCTCTTCTGCGAATCCTGATGTAAATGTGCGTAGGAAGGTAAAGGCGAGGAGAAGATAGTAACGTACACCCTGAAAGGGTTATCGAATAAGAGTTGGGAGAATATTCAGGAAGAGGTCAAGGGCGAGGAGAATGATGTGGTGCCAGCAGTTCCCGAGGGTGTACCACCGTCAGCTGCGACGAGCGTAGCAGATCTGGCTATCATACCTCCGAACACAAATGGCAGGGTGCAAACAAATGGCGAAGGGGTGGTCCTGGACGCTAATAGGGAGGTCAGGGTGAAGTTGTATATGGGTCAGGTAAGCCTTTCATTATAACCTTTCCTCGTTCCTTATTCTAAAACACTCATAGGTATTCATGGGTTGGCTGTGGCTTATACCTGCTTTTCACATGTCTGCCAACTTTGACGAGAAGACAGTCTTGAAGTTGACAAGGAAAGAATTAGATTTCCCGCTTGGCATAGGCAAGGACATCATTGACGTGGAGATTAGACTGGAGTGGGTACCTTCGGCTCCAATGACGAGTCCAGGTGCTCCTATTGCTGAGCAAGGTACTACACTTATGGAGCCACCTGACAGGAAGGACGCTCTCAGCCCGCAAGGGAAGAGCAATATGCTGGCTTCGGCAGTACAAGGTGTGGCAGCTGGGGATACTGTAGGTGGCGTCAGAGGTGTTGTGGAGGCTAGACAGGCTGGCGACGATTAATTGCGTTATGTGATGGTACTTACTTACCCGAGCTCTGCATGATACACGCTATTTCGTATACCGTGGCTATAGATCACGATCGTCACCACAATTCGGGAAAACAAAGGACTGCTGGGCTCCTGACAAAGGATTTGTTCTGTGCTGAGGGATGGCGGTGCTCGCCTCGAGGCACGATCACGTTACATACGCGTAATACAATACTTGTTTTGGTTTGTTATTTTCGCGTGACCTGATGGTCCAAGAGCCTGAAATTTTGAAGTTAGAAGTTGGACTTGGACCACATTCAACCAACTTTTCTCTTTTCAGTCGGGGACTGTCGATACAAATTATCTTCCTCTCTCATCTCATATCATCTCATACATCTGCTTCATCTCATTTTGTGTATTTCTAATCTATTCGGTTGAACAAGAGTTGGCTCCAAGATGTCGTCCAACATTCCGGTGAGTTTTCAAAGACTCGAACCTAGAAAACTTTCTGATATTCTGTAGATTCGACGCACGACTCGGACAATGACTAGAATGAACAAGGATACCGAAAATGCCAACGCTCGACCCTCTCGAATTACTACACGGGCGAAAGCTCTCGCCAGCGGAGGAACTACTACCGACGGTCCCACAACTCGTTCTGCTGCCACAACGTTTGCTTCACGTGCCAAGGCTGTCGATGCTCAACTGACGGAGAAGGCTGCGGGAAAGAGAAAGAGAGAGGTGCTGGCAGAGGTTACGGAGGTAAACAAGGGAAAAGGAAAGGGCAAGTCGGCAAAGGGCAAGGAAAAGGCTGAGGCTGTGAAAGCCACAACAACGACTGTAACGAAAGTCAAGGCGACCACTAGTGCAAGGGGAATTGCTTCGAGACAGCCTCTTCGAAAAGCTGTTGGAGCCCGAGGTGCACGAAAAGAAACAGTACAGGCCCAGGGAGAATCCACGAATGCAGAAAAGCCTGCCAGATCGTTACTATCCTCCGAGCTTCCTGTTTTCCACATCGTTCCACGTGAAGATGACGAGAACGCCGCACCTTCCAAGCTTCCAGCTGTCCCTGAAGATGACTCTGACCGCCCGAGAGTGTTCAAGAAGCGCCACACTGAACCCGAGCCTCCCTCAGAAGACCAGAACGCTATGCCAGTCTCAGAGGATTTACCTTCAGCCCCCGTGAATGACTCACGCCTCGACGAGGAACGCGTTGCGACTGAACTTGAAGCGGTAGAGGAAGAAGATGACACAGGTATGTGGGACGACCTCGATGCAGAGGACATGGATGATCCTTTGTCGGTGGCCGAGTACATCCACGAGATTACCGCATATCTGAAAGAAAAAGAGGTACGCTCGACTGTTTCATAGGCGCACCAGACATTGACTGAGTAATTTAGCAACAAACCCTTCCGGTTGCAGATTACATGCGATTCCACTCCGAACTGAGCTGGGAAGCTCGCGAAATTTTATTAGACTGGATTATACAGATTCATTCACGTTATCAGTTTATCTCGGAATCATTCTTCCTCTGCGTCAATCTTTTCGACCGCTTCCTCTCGTTACGACCCACGATATCCCTTCAGAAGCTCCAACTCGTCGGTGTGTCGTGTTTCTGCATTGCCGTCAAATTCGAAGAAGGTGTCAGTCCCTCAATACACGAGTTGGTCAAGCTGACTGGCGACACATATACTGCCGAGGAAATCATTAAAGCGGAACGCTACGTTTTGAAGACAATCAATTACGACCTGAGCTCGCCGGGCCCGATGACTTGGTTACGAAGGGGAAGCAAGGCGGACTATTTGGAGCCACAAGCACGAACAGTTGCAAAATATCTTTTGGAAGTGGCAAGCTTCCTCGGGGAACTTGTCGCTACGCCTCCGTCGTTACTTGCTGCTGCCAGCTTATGGTTCGCAAGACTCATGCTGAGCCGTGAAGACTGGGTAAGTTCAAGGTTATGTTCTCTTCCGACGTAACGCGTTCTCACCAAAGTACTTCAGAACCCTAATCTCGTTCATTACACAACCTACAAAGAACGTGAGGTCGTCCCCATTGCGAATGCGATGCTCAACTATGTTCTGAGTGAATCTCAGTCTGAAACACTCTACAAGAAGTACGCTTCGAAAAAGTATATGAAGGTGTGTATGGCGCAATATTGACCAAGTCTCTACTGACTTTGACTTGTTCTTAGTGTAGCGTTTTCGTGCGGAAATGGGCCCTGAGCCGGTTCGTCGGGGGAACCAAAGTAGACCTCGTTGAAATGTTACCGGTTATCAAGGCTGATATCGTTGAAGCACGTCTCGCAAAGTTGACTGCTGAAGCTGAGGAGAATGATGCTGACGCGGATTAATCAATGGTTTTTTCATCTGCTTTTCTCTCTCTGTTATCTCGCATTCATTCCTTCGTTTCACGGCATATATTCATTCAATGCTTATCCTTAAATTATGGTTCCTTTCTCTCTCTCATCGACGCCACCACCACCTTCCCTTTCCCTTCGGACCGTCTCCCCTTTCGCGAAACCTTTTATATTTCTTCCTTTCACTCTATCACACACTGTACTACTGCATCTCATTTACGATTCACTCACCTACATTTGTGCTACATCCTGTCTTTACGGAGTCGGCACTTGAACGAATAGCATCAACCATCCTAGAACAAGTGACTCACGACCGGGGTCCAGGCAGTTGTATTACCTCTCCGTGCGATAACTGAGGACTACTAATTATAGCCAGAGTCCGGGAGATGATCAAAAGCATCAATGATCGTAGCGCTTCAGAATGGACATGAGACACGGCAGGCATCTTTTGCTCCATCTCCGATTGACAATGAAAATGATAGCGCGCTAGCTGCTGTCTTGATTCTGAACTATTATCAACTCAGTACGTACGATTCTTCTGGCTTTTCAATACATATTCTTCACTAATTGACTGTTGCCAGCAAATTTATAGCCTCCCTTCATGGAAACTCATTTAGACTCGAGCAATCCGGGAGCACCCTCATCTTTATCCTCACGCTCGCTAGCCTTGGAAAGGCTATTTCATGTAACAGTCTCGCTGTCGGATCGCATGGTCGTATCGCAATTCCTGCATGATGCCGAGATGGAAATAAAGGGTTATCAGACTGAAATCCACAAACTCAAGTCGGCCATCCTTTCTTTGGAGCATAGGAGAGACGGGTTGAGGCAGAAGGTTGCGAAATATCGTTCCTTACTATCACCCATTCACCGAGTACCTCCGGAAATTTTACGACACATTTTCACATTCTGCTGCACAAGAAACTGGCTCCAATTGTCACCGACCAGTGCTTCGCCGGTCTTGGCCATATCTTCGACTTGCAGTCGCTGGAGGGAAAACGCTCTATCAATGCCGACATTATGGTCACAGATATGCATTCGTTTTGAGGAATGGAAAGAAGATTATCACGCCTTGACATCCCTCACCCATCTTTTTCTCGGCCGTTCTAAGAGCTCGCCATTGAGCCTCATTCTATATTTTGAGGATCAAGCTATCAATGATGCTACTAAGCCTAGCCTGACTGCTCTTGTACAGCAGTCGGAGCGCTGGCATAGTCTGAGGATTTGGGGAATCAAACAAGCGGATCTTCATTCCAACCTTTTCCAGCGCCTTCGTGGAAATTTGCCTATTCTCAGCGCCTTGGATATTGCTGGGGATCCAGAAGAAGAGCAGAATCAGTTTCACTGGGATTTGCTCAGTGATTGTCCCAAGCTCTCTTCCCTTTCCGTTCAGCCCGCCTGCCCGATCACAACTACATGTGTTCTGCCATGGCACCAAATCAAAACACTCCAGTTATACCACAGCATCGCGTTTTTTGCGCTTCCCTTGCTGTCCTTGTGTTGCAATGCCGAACATCTGGAATTGCTCTCCATTGGCGATTTTGAAGGGATTCCGCCTCATGCCGTTTATCGAGATCACGTCACACTTCCTAGTATCAAAAAGCTCTCAATCATGGAGGTTGAGGAGAATGAACACTTTTATTGTATTTTCCAAAACTCGACGCTGCCGCGGCTGTCAGAGCTGGAACTCCACGGCCAGGATATTTTGGCAAAACCGCTAGCTGTGCGGAAGGAGTGGGATGAAGTTGCCATTATAAACTTTCTTTCGCGATCGTCCTGTTCCATCACTTCACTCACCTTCAAGTGGGTCCCGATTTCCGACGAACAAATCATCCGTCTTTTACGTTTTATGCCCCACTTGAAAACACTCTCGCTCGAGGAATACCCGACGGAGACGAACCCCAGAAACCAGATTGTTACTCGATTTTTTCTCAAGAGTTTATTGGTGGATCATGAGCACACCAGCAGTTTCTTCCTTCCCAGGCTCACCAACCTCAAGCTTGTTGTTCATGCTGACTCGCTAGATGAGCATGCGCTCTCCGACGCCGTCATGTCGCGTTGGATCCCTCACCTGGCGTATGCTTCAGATATTGGCGTTGATTGTATCAAGTCGATTGAGGTCATCTTCCTTGATTGGAAGGAAGATCTCATCGATACATTAACAGGGAGCTTACGATGGATGGGTGATGCGGGAGCACGGGTGACGATAGTCGGGCGCTCGACTGAGAAGGGAAGTGACGCGAGGGAGCAGATTGAAGAAAGAGGAGCGGGGATTCTTTTCTAAACATGTTGGGACCAGCCTCAGGCCTGCACAGCATGGTGACTGCGCAAGTGATCAGGTGAATTTGGTGTCACAGTGTGTTTGGACATTTATGTAAGGTATTTCGAGCAATCCAAGTGTTCTGAGAAGAGTGTGTCGGAATAACAGATGCGTGAAGATAGTCATCCAGAACACCGAAGCTGTTGCGTCGTAGTGCCGCCGGATGAGGGTTTCCCTGAAAAGACATTGCTATGGCTAGCCTTCTCCATCACTGCACTGCGAGGTGGGGACTCGCGCTGTGTTCCAATGACGTAGTGTCGCAAGAGTCCATTGTGGCCCATGGCCTCACCAGTAGCGTAATAGTAGCCCCTGCATAAGTACTGTGCGCTCATGGCCTCCTAGTACATAGCCCCTGGTTTGCGATATGCTCCCTCAGGCTGTTCGCC
Source organism: Moniliophthora roreri (assembly GCA_001466705.2). Classification (NCBI taxonomy): domain Eukaryota; kingdom Fungi; phylum Basidiomycota; class Agaricomycetes; order Agaricales; family Marasmiaceae; genus Moniliophthora; species Moniliophthora roreri. The sequence continues at coordinate 92,465 of LATX02000010.1, read as the reverse complement.
GCCCTCCGGATGCTCCGGGTCCGGTAGAGGTGGATCATTGGTGGATAGCGCGCGCGCAAGTGTCCAGACTCCAATGGTTTCCTGAAATCCTCAATCACGGATGATCCGGCAACCACAGATGGTGGGTGCATCGCCAGTGTTGAGGCATGGAAGCAGTATGGAAACCAATGTACTGCAGTATATACGCTAGCACCGCGGTGACTCGGAGTGCTCAAATGAGTTTAGACCTGAGGTCGGGTCGGGTAGAGGTAGAGGTAGATCGGCAAATTTTTAAAATAGGGGAGTTACGTATATATATGTGTACCTCATTTTTTTTTACCCGTCCCGCAGTGAACAGTCAAAGTTGACCAGCGCCTGTTATCGCTTGCGATACGAGCGAAATCGAGGCAAGATAAAAGAGATTCTATAACTTGCAAAGGGAAGGACAATAAATTAGAAATCATTGGTTGACAATAGCTGCCATCGCTGAATTTTGGGAAATACTTCGCTCTCGGCAGTGCATGTGATGAACGACAGGCGTGATTTTAGATCCAGAGTGTTCTCTTCCTCTCACCACCATCATCCTCGAAGTCTCAGCGACAACTTTTCGTTCAGGCAAGTTCCTCCCCCTTTCTGCTCCAATCTCTAGGTCCTCATCCGGTATTATCTATTTCTCATCAGATACTTCGGCAAACTAAATAGGAATTTGCAGCTGCCCAGGTCGTTTCGAGCTAGCTCGGTTCAAGATGATGCTGGCTTTCACACTCATACTAGCAGCACTACTGCCCTGCTTGACTGTGGCGGATTCAAAGAGGGATCGTCGTGAATTCAACGTGAATGGTGATCATTTTGCTCGACAAGGTGCGTGTTTCTAGTGGTGTGGTTGCATCAACTATATGTATTAAAACACTGATTTTTCTCACAGAAACCACGCCTATCTTCCCTCCTAACACCTTCCCTCCAGGTATACTCACAACTGTGTCTTGTCAAAACCTAGATATCTGATCCCATTCCCACCTAGCTCGTACTAGTACCGGTGCCCAACCTTCAGAAACTCCGATTCTCATCTTCGGTGTCATCGATCCCCTCACTACCTGCGAACTCGCTCCAATAACATGGACATTTGCAGGCCCAGGAGCACCCATCACACTCACTATTACCAATGTCGGAGTTGAACAGGGCAGTCCTCCTACATCCAGTGGTTCTGGTAACACTGCCTCTAATACTTTCTCCAACGACATACCGGTCCCGGGTGGAGGTGTCGGTGGTCCGCGTACCAGAGCGGCTCGTGCGGTACCTGATTCCGACTCCATAATAATGACCACAATTGCCACATCTCTAAGCCCTGACTTGGAGTCCTTTACATGGCCAAAAGTTACCGTACCTCAAGGATGGTACATTATAATCGCCACCTTTACTGACACCGCAAACCCGCCCTCACTATCAGCTCATACACAACCTCTTTTCGTACGAAACGGTGCCGACGTATCTTGTCTCATCGTGTCGCCTACTGGTTCACCTTCTCCCACCGCCGGCCCCACTGCAAGCCCCACTAGCAGTGGGCAAGGCTCCGAAAACACTTCTGCTCCTGTTGAAGCTGCACAATCACACGTGAACGCAGGTGCTATAGCTGGCGGTGTAGTAGGTGGTGTCGCCCTGCTTGCTATCGTTGCTGCGGTATTATTATGCCTGAGATATCGGCGTAACAAGGCCGGTATTTCTGGCGACCGTGAAGGGGGTAATAACAGAAGTGGTAAACCGGGATTTTTGGGTGCCTGGGGAAAACTCGGATCGGGATCTTTCACTGACAAAGCCTCCGGCGGTGCGCGTGCTAATGGCGCTGGCAACGAAGCAGTCATGTCAGCTGTTGGTCAGAAGGCTTCTGGAAGTGATAGCAGCATAGCGAAGTCTGGTCTTGCGCTCGCAGCTGGTGGCTTCTCTCGTGATGGCCATCAACGGTCGCGGTCCAAGAGTGGCGGTCCGACGACAGTCAATGCGAACGCCGCATCGAGTGGCACGTCAGTCAGTGCCGGTGTCGTTGGAAGTGTGGCTGGATTCTTCGGTGCTAGGAAGACGTCCCCGCCATCGCCGCCCGTAGCGAACAGGAAATCAAAGACTAAAAAGCCTTACTATGCCAACTCCCGGCATAACTCTCACACCGAATCTATCGGAGGAATGCTCAGCGCTACTTCAACTATGACAAGCAGCTCGGCGTTCCATGGTACTGAGGATGATTACGCATACGATGAGAGAGTCCTTGGTGGCGGTGTACCTCTGTCCCCGATTTCAGCTGGAGGAAGTGCGACTTCTTCAATGCGCGATCGAGACCTCACCACTTCCTCTCATGGACTGCCCGTCTTCCGCTCGCCTTTCTCGGATCCGGAAACAGCTACAAATGATTCAGACAGTGTGGTGTATGGCTTGCATGGAACCATACACACGCACAGAGACAGCAGTGGAGTGATGGGTGTCATTCCGATTGCATACGAGCCGTCTTCTGTGGCACCTTCTCCTTCCCCTGTCCCCTCTTCGAATCTACATTACGATTCGACGAGAAGTTCGGCTGGTGCCGTAGCTGGTCACTCCTCTCTTAGCTCGGATCCTCCTAGTAGACGAAACTCCCGCGGTAACCGCTTACACACCCCAGACGATAACAGCAGTACCTTTGAACGTGAACGTGCGAGAACACAGTCACATTCGTATTCTGCCTCCAGAGATCGTGATTCACAACGAGGCGAACGAGAGAGGGCTCAGACACTACTTAGCATGTATCACCCGAATAGCCCCCTCCCGCATTCCTCGACGCCGCAGAGCGTACCGGAGACGCCTCAGAACGATTCTCTGTTAACTTTCACGTCATCGTCCAGCGATCGTAGTAGTAAGATACAGAGGTCCAAATCGATGCACGATCCGTCGGCGGAACTATACGACATACCTGCAGAGCCAACATTCATGCAAGCGACACAGAGTCAGCCAACTAACGACAGCACAAACACTTTTGGAAGGTCGAGGCGCACACCTAGAAAACCTGTTCCTTCATACTCTCTTGATGATCCATCGTATTTCACCACTGCACCCATCGACCTCACTCCGACCCACAAACACAACAATGCCTCAGCATCTTCTATTCCTTCGCCTGTTTCTCCCGCAACACCAGTCTCGCCTACATCGACGCGCGAGACAGCTACGACGTTGCGTGGAAGTGAGGGGAAGCACAAGAGCCATACAGAGAGTATAAGCGAGGGGCAGATGAACGTGTACAGGCAGCACGAGCTCTTGAACAAGGATAGCATGGGCAGCCTGAAAGGTGGAAAGCAGATGATGCATGTACTCATTCCCGACATGCCACCACCACAAAGAGGGTGAGAGTAGAGGTGCTTCTGAAATTCAGTTTCTTTCTTCCGCCAATCTCAAGTGGATCTTTGGACGTTTTATTCTATCATTCTAGTTATTTGCATGCTGCATGAGTCGATATGGATTATCGATGCTTTTTTTTTTTTCATAAATTCTTCACGCGCTTTTTCAACCGTTCATGTCGACGCACGTGGCATTCATTCCTAACCCCACAACAACCTGCAATTGCTCACTTTTTCGCTGTCTGTCCCTTCATGCTCCTTTTTTGATGTTGTTACTTCCTTGTGGTATACTTATGTTGTAGTGAGTATTTCGGTGTATTTTATACTTTATGACGTCGTCGATGCCATTCTAGTCAGAGTCGTTGATAGCCTCTGTCGGACTTGGAGTGACGACCTCTAGCAGGTTCCCTCTCGACCACAAAGATTGATATCCCTAAGCCCATGAAATGAGGCAAATACAGGCCATGCTCAATAGATGCCAAAATAGGTATGAGGAGAGGGATAAATACCCCGTTTGTATGATACCAACAGGATAATGCAGCCTCGCAGCTCAAGTAGCGTACGAAACATATATAGTAAAGAAATGATTTGACACCGTCCCGGATACTTTGCCCGATGAACAAACCCCTCGTTCGTGGCGTGTAGCTCGTCTACACGGCAGCAAGACCCTTTGTATACTGTAACTGCCAGAGGAGTAAGAAAATACGCCTTTTCGTGCAATCAGAGCTAGCACTATTGATCTTTAACACCTCGATTGGAGGTGATTGAAATGGAGCGCACGAGCATTAGGTGTAGTACCTCATCGTGAGGTTCAGCAAGGTGATGCAAACTGTAGTCAAAGTCTTCGCAGAGGGGTCCTAGTGTGAGTTGATGATGAGTCCATGAAGATCCCTGAGCGAGCGAAGCTGTGTTGACTTCCAGGCCGAGGGGCTGTGAAGCGTAATTTAACAAAAATCGACTTCCTAGACCAGAAAATAAGGAGGGACTCCAAAAGACGATACAGCAGAATGTAGCGGACAATGAAGATCGGAGATGTACTCATTTGAATTGACCCTGGGATGAACCTCTTTCACAGGGGGTATTAATCGCCAGGATAGATTGAGCTTGGCACAGTCGGGGGACAGCAAAGCTTGGAAGGGTTGTAGCGCAGAGAGTTCGACATCCATTTATTGCGAATGATACTCGAACTATCTAGGTTTCAGAATACACAATTGCCAAACGAATGACAAAATGAGTATTCACGCACCACTTCGCCTACCAAATCCCATCTCCAGAAGTCGTACTCTAGTCACGTAGTCATCCTCTTATAATACCAAACACCATCATAACGCGTAAAATGATCCGATGTCGAGAATTCAAGACCTTGGAGTGTGCAGAGGCCGAGGATCGATGGGGCGAGGGCGGTACTAAGGGAGAAAGGAAGCTGCAGCAGTTGACGGATGAGTGTCGCCAATCGGATTTTATTCGGATTTTGAATTTGCTAGTCGAGTTGTCGAGTTGCTGGTTCATTATTGTAAGCAGCGTGCAGCAACGAAGGGTCCAACTACTCACCTGAATCGCGGAGATTAAGGTTGTGGTTGGTTGGTGTTGATGAGACGCTTACCTTCCAACCATGTTGCAAGGATTCACGAAGGAGCACGCACAGTAACGGGTGCAGAATACAAGTTCGTACTCGCAGTCGCAATACTCCTGAATCTCGAGAATTTCGTGACAAGGAGAGGGTGACCAACGCTGGATTTTTCTCATATATCTTGTCGTGGTAGCTCGTCAGTATCAATGGAGGGATTGGAAAGGAAATCAGTGGATGTCATGGATCGTGGAGCATGCAGGCGCTTATAGTCTTGCTTCAGCCGTCTGCGATTTGAAATTGCACCTCCATGTCCCAAACACCTTCACTGCATGCACTCGATCACCATGCAGACCGACTTGCACCTTCCTGATCGATTGTATTGGAAATGGGTCGCAGTAACGAAGTAAAAGTCTCTTCACTGCTCCTCAAGGCCTCAAGTACTCCCTTACATTACATTACTCCGTTTCTCCATATACAAACGCTCAGCACTCACCATTCGGATCAGGAGTATTCCTATTCCTTCCTACGTTTTCCCTTTAGAGCGGGACAAGTATAACGCGAGAACGTCACCGGGGACGAGACCACGGATTATTTTTGAGAGTCCGGCATCAGCACGGAGCTGTACTCGAAAGGTGCTACGCCACGTTTCCTTCAGTCGAGTTCTCCATCACATCACTTCGGCCAACAGGTGGACTTTCTATGACCACTCTTCTTGCCGTACCACCTTTCTCCGCCTCCCTCCGCATCCTGTTACATCCGTCCTCGGCATTGCAAAGACACTATATTAACGTGCTTACCACCCAATATGTAGACCCCACACCTATCACCTCAATCAATCCTCAAGATCTCCGTGGAAAAGTCGCCATCGTTACGTTCAGTGATAAGGAGTAAGTTATCCCTTTCTTTTACACACTTTCGACATGCTGATTTCTTCTCACAGCGATACGAATGCTTATCATACCACACTACATCTCTTACGATCTGGTGCACGTGTATACTTGGCATCCCCTACTGAACCCATATCTATAATAAAGAGCCTTCTATGGGACTTTGGGTACGGCTACGGAGAAGTTCTATGGCTCCCTCTTGACTTGAGTGATCCAAAAAAAGCTAGAGATGCTGCGAGACAGTTTTGGAAAGAGGGACGACTGGATATTTTGGTTAATAATGCTGCGATAGTTGAAGGGAAAGGAAAAGGGAAGGAAAGCATGAATAGTTGGGGTTTGACAGAGTTGGTTACGTTCAAGTAAGTCTTTTTTTTTCGGACTTCTGGTGCGACGTAATGCTGATGAGTTGGATAGCTACATCTCACCGTTTGTTTTCACCCGTGAACTGCTCCCTCTACTCGCAAAAACTGCAGCAGAAAACGCCAATGCGGATGTGAGGATTGTGAATGTCGTACCGGCAACACACAAGTTAATACCAACGTCGAGGAGGTTCAGGACGGTGGATGATCTGAATGTGAGAGGCAGAAGGTTGCCGTCAGGGTTTTTGCGATATTGTAAGTGTCTTTCTCCATTTCATTCTCGTCTTAATTCTTGGGTGCTCCGGTTTTACGCCCTGTTGACCATGCTACCTCTTGGCACACCGTTCTCACTCCTTCATTTCGCGCTTCTTCGTGTTGCTTTGGGCAAGGGTTAGAGTATTTACGCCTACCCTTTGCCCTTTATCTCTTGGCTCGTTCATTTACGAACCTTGGCACTAATATTCGCCTCCTCTGCACTCACAGGCCACTCAAAACTCCTTTGTCTTCTGTGGACTCGACAACTCCAGACCCTGATCAACGCCGAGGGTATACCCAATATGATCGCTATGGCCGTTGATCCTTCTTCCTCTTCACCCCATTCCTTCTCACCTGCGCATATTCATTTACCTGTACCGCTTAAACGACTGCTCTCGCGCGAGGAAGAAAGAGACGGAAAGGAAGGCTTGGGATACACGACGGCATTTGCAGCAGCGGGTGAAGCAGTGTGGGCGCAGTGGGAGAGGTATAAGGGCGGTTATTTGGAGGGCGTGAAGAAGCCGAGGATTGTCGGTGAAGTGCACGAGGGCGCTACGAAGGGAGAACAAGAATTGTGGGAGTTGACGGAGAAGGTGTTGAGGGTATGTCGTATTTGAATATGGTTCTCGGGGTTGGGAGTCGATCGATTTCATGCTCCACGATAGGGTCAAGATAACGTCCCATTGATATCGGTTTGGAGAGATGCAAAGAGGAATTAATACCCGTTTGTGTGATACCAACAGGATGTGTAAAGTACAGGATAATCGAACACTTAAATTGAACCTTGTCGGTCTGCTCAACTCAGCCTCGCAGCTCAAGGTAGCATACGAAACAAACATAGGAAAAACAATTTGACACCACCACGGACGATACAGCGAGGAACGAGCGATTGAGTCTGCTTACAGGAGACTACCTCGGACGCCTCGCCAGGTGAACAAAATCCTCGTTAGTGGCGTGTAGCTCGTCTACACGGCACCGCTGATCTTTATCGCCTCGATTGGAGGTGATTGGGATGGAGCGCACGAGTGTTAGGTATAGTACCTGATCTTGAGTTTCAGCAAGGTAATGCGGACTATAGACAAAGTACATAGCAATGCTAGTGTGAGTCGATTTGTACGTTTTCGACAAGTCGATGAAGATTCCTGAGCGAGCGAAGCTAGGTTGATCTCCAGGCCGAGAAGTTGCAAAGCGCGATTCAATAAAGATCAAGATTTTCCGAGAGATGCGTGTCCGAGGATGATCGAGTCATCGACATTGGACGATTCTCCCGCTCTCTTGACTCATTATGGATTCTACTCGTATCTTCTGCATCCTATTCATCTATTGTTCTACACGAAATGTACGAACCGAGCACGAACTGAACTTCGGTTTACTTCGCGATTGGTAGATGGTGAAATTTAGGGAACACCTATCGCATCACTCACGTTATTTATCAAGTCGGAGGTGCTTTGAGGGAGAACGATTTGCTCTGGGTGCGTCTCTCTCTCCATTTTGGGATTCCATGTAGCACGCAGTGACAGACGCAGAACCCAGACTTGTACTCGCAGTCGCAACGCTCCAGCTTTTCGAGAATTTCCTGACGAAAAGAGGATGATTGACAGACTTCCGTGTTTCTTGGCAAATCATAGATTTTATCGTGTATCCACGTCGTCGACACCCTATCCATCAATCATTTTGCGTTAAACAACGCGCGAGATTCTCGCTTCTTTGCAGCCGGTCCCACCGTGGTTCTTCGTTCCTTGTTCCATAAACTCCACCATTCCATAGACTTCGACCCTTGAGACTCAGTTAGCATGCTAGGAGTGCCATTGACTACTCCGATTGTGGTGATAGGTATTCAAGTACCTCGATATGACGGACGTCAAGCAGCAATTCCCTGTAAGGATTCATTCCTGCTTTCTGTTGGTACCTCTTGCCTTGATAGTGCGACGTCGGAGAGGAATTCCGAATATCTCCGCACGGTCCTTCAGGAGTAATTTGAGGTTAGTCAAGTCATCTTCCTACGAGGACTTCAGTTTGCTGTTAGGGGAAAGGAACTGGATCGGCGTACCTTGATCCAATCCCGCAAGACAGTTTTGCAGGTGTCGTCCCAAACATCGTCAAGTAATAATTCGGGGCAGTTTTCAAAGGCATAGAATGCACGAGATACCTTCATGAACGCCTCTCCATTGTTCTTTGTAGCGTGCGTAACAATCCAGTCCTTCGGAAGTTGCACACGATTATCGGCCGGTAGGACCAGGAAAGTATGACCTTTTGGATATGATTTCATAGCTGCCTGATTGATAGAGTACAGTTCCTGCAAAAACATTCTTCGGGGATAGGGATCATGACAGAGATGACGTTCAAAGTCAAACGTCCACCAGAGGGCTTTTTGTGGTGAGATCACGGGAGGGAAAGCAACACAAACACCTTGGAAAAAGGGCTCCCATTTCTCAACAAAGCATTGAGTACTTTTCCCGAAAGACTGTTGGCTCGAATTAGCCATCGTCAGGTTAAAGTCCAAAATACAGACCTTTGCCCACTTGGTGACAATCTCCCAGGAATATAAGTACAAGTCGAAGCCATGAAACATGCATGCTGCTATGAACGAACATGGGTCAAAAGAGCTTAGTGCCGCAATCAGATCAGCACTTGGAGACTCGACTTCCTTGCAGTAGCGCCAATAGTGATGTGAATAATGTATCAATCTACTCGGATCGTTCCGTAGCATGCGTTCCCACCGTGAAAAAGCCGTTATGAACTCAGACTGCGGGTAACAGAGAGGATAATGCAGTTTCAAGGTGGAGAATGTGCGCAGGAGTGACACGGCTACACAATCAAAGTAGTTTGAACTCGACATCTCTGGAGTATAATACTCTCCAGAGCGGTTGCGATCGGAGAGGAACTCGGTGAATGAGGCATGAGTGATATGTATATCATGGTCGTCATCCTCTGGCATCCGTAGCACCGAGTGCAGTCTGGATAGGATTGCTTCAACTTCACCTGTTTGAAGGTCGAGTAGAAAGGCAACTATAGCAGGAGAACGCCAAGAAATCTCCCAAACGGAATCATCCAATGGGCTTTTGTGAGGTGTGACCAGTATTTCCATGATTGACCGGACTTTCTCCCATCGGTGACATGTTGAAAGTATCTGACGATACAGCAGATCCAAATCCGAATAAGGAGATTCCGATTCGCGCTCGACGTAGATGCGAAGAATGGTGTCCAACCGATCCTGAGGTCGCTCGTCACGAGTGTCAATGTACTTGACCACTGTGACAGCGAAAATGAATTGCCCATCGGCTCTGTCAACGAGCTGATCAATTGCGTCCTTGTTAGGCCAGGATGTCCCTTCGTGACGCAAGGCACGGCGATGTTTCTTTCGAAGTATGGCGAATTGGTCGGTAAAATACATCTGGATGTCTCGGTGCGCCTCATCCGATGAATTAAAGTCAAAACTCCTCAAAATTGTCCTAAAGTCGTCAAAGGCATCACGAATCTGAGGCTCCGGACGACTGAAGATGAGGAATACCCAAGGAACTGGAATGCGGGGAACGGTGGTGGCCTCATAAATGATTCCCAGAAGTCTCTCCTGAGATAGATGATCGATGCATTCATCGAGGCCGTCAATAATGATGGTGTTTGGAATACAATCCAAGTTCGTCATCTCGAGTTCAGAACATGGTTCAATTATCAATTTCTCGAACTGATTCTCGTAAGACTTGTGGAAGAGAGTGAGGTCGGAACGGATTGCCTTGATGATTGCAGGACCCAGCAGAGGCCTCAAACAGCCGGACGTAGCGAATTGGTAGGCAATGCTAGCCACAAACGGAGCTAAATTGTCTCGAGTGGTGTCGTTCCGCGAGAAGAAGAATGTTGCAGCAACCTTCTTGCCCGCGTACTTCTCTGCCAGGTTCTGCGCTATCGCGGACTTTCCTATCCCTGCTGAGCCATGGAACCAGAAGACCTTAGTAGTCTTAGAGCTGTCCTCAAACCACTGGCTCAGCTCCTCGAGAATCCGTGTACGAGTACCAGGATGGCAGTTGGGCGGGGGAGAACGCTGTTCGGAGTCATGGCATGCATTAGGGGCGGATCTTTGTGCAAGCGATTTGAGAGTCGCTTCCGAAACTTCAAAGTGTCATCCACGCTATCCTGTAATGAGGCTTCAAAAACTCACCTGCATCGTCCAGATTCGACGATATGCTTCCATAAATAACTTGATCCCCATATACAATGTTTTTAGCATCTCTCGCAACGTTGACATTTGAGCGATTGAACGCCATCAGCCTAGGGGGCCGAAGGGGTCCGGACAAAGGAGCGATAAAGGTGGCAAGATACCCAACGTGGTCGTATGATTAAGAGTTGAAGTTTGGCCATACAAGTAGGAAGCCGTAATTGTGCCGCCGTTGCTTTATATATTTAAGTGTCAATTCGAGCGTCCACCGTGACAGGAACAAGATACTCACTTGTCCACTAGACTATCATAAACCTCGCTTTCATGGAACCAGAGAAACAACCCGCTGCATCCTTTTGCTGAGAACCCAACTAAGAGCTCTACTAGATGGAAAGAAGAAGGGAAAGCGAGGCATTTCAATAACCCTGAGCAACCTCAACTTCTCAGCAGCATAAAGATGAATATCCGAGCACATGAGATGAAGCGAATACAGACCAAGTTTATTGGATTCGGGTATTTTTCGAGTTGGTTCCCGCTGCAGCTTGATAAAGCCTCTCGGAGTGGTTACATCGTAGGAGATACAGTAGAGAAGCAACATGGGCGCTTATTTGAACAACCACATCGCTCAACCAAAAATCATTGCCAGTTCCCGACGTCCCAGAAGCGAACGCGGAATCGCATGCATCAATATTGGTCACAGAAACATTTATCTAGGCACTGTTTCAATCGAGGTGCGACCAATGCCTTCAGATATTGACACGTAGGACCCCCCAACTCCAGGTGTTTTTGAGGGAGAATGTTTTTACTCTGGGTGCGCCTCTCTCTCTCACTTCATCTCGGAATCCACTCATGTAAGACCACACGCAGTGACAGACGCAGAAAACAGATTTGTACTCGCAGTCGCAACACTTCAGATTCTCGAGACTTTCCCAGCATGATCAACGTCGGACGACCAATCTGCTCTGCAGACTTATTATAAATTCTGTCAAGTACTCGTATCGTCTGCATCCTATTCATCTATTGTCCTACATCAAATGCACGAACCGAGCACGAACTGGGCTTTGGTCTACTTCGCGATTTGTCACTAAAGTCCTCCGAGCTACTGGGGTTTTGACGTTTGTGCCATAATTCCGTTTCATGGAGACGACCGGGAAGACTAAGCGTAGGTCCACTAGCGCTTGTATTCACATCTATATCCATGCCCTTCAAGAATAACCACCTTGTCCCACACGCCGACACCGGAGCGATTGACGCGACCCCATTGAATGATAGTAGTCGATTGCTCACTTGTTCCGATCCCCTGCGCTATAGAAATCTCCGTGGATAGTAGTTCCTTTTGGGCTATTGAACATGGGAGAAATGTGTCAAGCGAGGGTGGGGCGCCAAGAAGAGCGATGGAATTAGTAGAACACTACGTGTTGGTGGGTTTGAGCTTCTGGCAGTGACATGGATAGTTGAACGGTCGATAGTATCGATCCCGACTGAGCCGCTCTACTTGGCGATTCCTATGCCCTTCCAAGCTTTGATTCTTTGTAAATTCTACATGTTTCCTTTCGGGTTCCAGGCCTTGAGAAGCGTGCATGAATTCCCGTATACTGATAGTACGAGTTACAGGCCGAGGTCAGAAGCCAAGGTGTGGGCGCTAAAAATTTTCCTCAGTAACCACCATCACTTTCCCCAAAAGGCCCGGCCATGCTCCGAGTAGTGTATGCCTTTTTGTTGAAATTTCAGTTGAAATCTTCTGATAAAATCCTAGAAAACCCAAAAATGCTCGGTCGAAACGTGCTTTAGAGGCCCGGGAACCCAAAGAGATCGAGGACCCAAGAACCGCAATTTTTGTCAAAGGCACTCATACGGGAGAGGTTGTGAACAATGTCATGAAGGATCTGGTGTGTCATGGATATTATCGCTCTTACACTTTGGCTCACTTGAGTTGTTTTCTCTTAGATGGCATTGAAACGACCAAACGCAATCTCCTTCTCAAAAAAGAACGTTATCCATCCATTCGACTCATCAACTTCTGCTTCTGGGCCCTCGTCAATACAGTCTCTCGAGTTCTGGTCATCAAAGAACGATGCATCGCTTTTTGCAATTGGGCAAAGCACGAAAAAACGGCCGAATGGGCTGACATTCGTTCGAATGTACGATGGCAAGGTACTCGACATGATAGAAGTCGGGGTCGATAACTTTGTGGGCATGAACGATATAAAGGTGCGTTATCTATACCCAATACCTCTAAACGGTGACCCTAACGCTTTCTTCTAGTCAGCAAAGTCAACGCCAGGACACAAACCTTTGATGCACTTTGCCTCTGAACTTTTCGACACACATCCGAGGTTCATTCAACTGAAATCGATGCTGATGAGCTTCTTCAATGCCGAAGAGGTGCCCTCAATATGTCTTGCCGGTATCGAGCATGTTATTAGCGTATCCTGCGCGCCTACACCTTCGACACTCAATACGACATCGACGGACTCGTCCACAGCCTCACTTCCAAAAGTTCACATCCGAACATACACCCTCAAACTCCTCTCGTCTGGTACACGCATCCCCCGAGTGGAGCTGAACAACATGGGGCCTTCGATAGATCTAGTTCTTCGCCGACACACCGATCCAGATCCTGAACTGCTCAAGCAGGCGATGAAAAGGCCCAAGTTGAAGAAGACGGATGTGGAGAAGGGCTTAGGTAAGAAGAGCAAGAATATGGAGGTCGACGAAATGGGTGATCTCAGAGGAAGAGTGCATGTTGGGAAACAGGATCTTAACAAGTTGCAGACGAGGAAGATGAAGGGTCTGAAGGGCGGCAAGTTTGATGCTGAGGATGCAACGGAGGGTAGGGTGTCAAAGAAGAGAAAGCTCGAATAATTGACGATGGCCCTTGTTCACCTTTTGTCTGTACAGTTAGGATAGCAGTACATGTACGAGCTCCTTCAATGAATGACTGACCGGAGAGTTATACGAAAAATGAGGTCCTAGATTAGAACTCTGTGGATACCTCATACGCCGAATACACCGAGCATCTGCCGGTGCGCTAAGCAAAACTCTTTAGAATGGAATCATCAGCAGCAGCAGCCGATTCGGCTATTCCTTCCTCCTCACAACCGCCTCCTCCAGATCAAAAGCAGCAGAAGAATCGTATAAAGCCTCAGAACAAGAACAAATCCGATTCGTCATCGCAGCCTTCATCAAAATTGCGAGGCCTTCCAAAAGATACCCCAGAAGTCCGCATATCAAAAACGCTTTCTTGGTTACTTCGACATGGCGCACAGAGCGAAAAATTACTCATGCGTCCGGATGGATTCGTGAAGGTCAACGATCTGGTAAGTTGTACATACTGTCAGTTGCAAACAGTTGAATATAGCGACTCTGGCCAGCTCTCGAATCAAAGATTAAAATCGCAAAACGTCGACTTTGGCATGTTGAAAGGGATCGTGGCAGCTGATGCAAAGCAGAGATATGGTCTGATATCTGAGAAAAATGAAGCCGGAGAGGATGAGTGGTGGATAAAGGCGAATCAAGGGCATTCTATCAAGGTACGTTGCACGTTGACCCGTCACGACTAAAGAAATGACCCGAAAGGATCTTTAGGCAGTCAAGCTGGAGCTTAGACCTATCCTCGCCATCTCTGATATACCCTCTGGCGTGGCGATTCATGGAACAGATAAACAAGCCTGGGAGACTATATGTATGTTGCGTCGCCTGATCACGATATCCCTGAAATGCTCAATCTCGGACTTGCAGCGAAACAAGGACTCTCAAAGATGAAGCGAAATCATATACATCTTGCGCAAGGCCTGACTGGACAGACAATCAGCGGTATGTGCATTCTGTGCTCACTCGTAAGCACCGCTTTGTTGATAACGATAGTTTAGGCATGCGCAAATCTGCGACGGTTTTCATCTATGTGAATGTTGCACTTGCTATATCTGATGGCATCAAGTTCTTCCTCTCAGACAATGGTGTCGTCCTGAGCGAAGGCGACAAAACGGGATTACTGAGCCCACGATACTTCGAGAAAGTGGAGGTGAGAGAGAAGGGCGCTGTACGTGAGCTAGACGTCGGCGAATGGCAGTCGAAAGATGTGTAGGAAACTCGTATCCCATCGAGACCGCGAGGCTGGCACATTACCTTCCTACTGGTGGGTTCACATATATCATTGCAGTGTTATTGGTTTCTGATTGTCGTCCCACAGCCTTTGTACAAGTTCTTTATGGGAGAGGATTACAGTAATATAATATGTGCTTCTATCCCACTCGTCGTCCCAGTATTAGGACAATCCGAAAGCAGATAGGGCAGTCGGGCCTCGGACTTGACTTCAGCCCTTTGAGGTCCGTCGGTGAGTTCTTCCAATGCGACCCAATTATATCCACATGTCATGAAGCATCGAATGACATGCTTCCGTCCGTTTCTTCCTCTCTGCGGGCCTTGATCGAAGTTTCGATGAAGGGCACTTTTGTTGAGGTTTTTGTAAGTACTAGATGGGCCTGCGTTGGTTGAAGTATTCTCAAAAGTTACATGAGGCCGTTGCTAGAGATACTCGGGGAAGTGAAGTGGACAACTTCATGTATTTGGTCTTCAGGGGGTGCCATGTTGGAGAGACTCGATCGCTCGCAGGCTCGCTATACGCCAAACCGGCATTTTATATCTATCACGTACAAGGGCTTTCCCTGTTGGTCAGAATTCTATTTGCTAGAAGAATTAGTGCCACTTGCCTGTTCCTTCAGCCTCAACGCATCCGAAGCTCATAGACAGACGCCTTCACTACAAAACCCACGAGAGTAAATGATGTGAACATACTTGGACACGTACTCGGTAGCAGCAGTTGCTCAGAATACTTGTTGGCTAATCGAGCGAGTCCCGTATTGTCCGCCGACTCGATATCCTTCGCAAATTGAAGTCGAGAATCCAGTGTAGGCATTGCCAGAATAGCGCCGAGCGAGACTCGGATCTTTTCATTGTCAGGATTTTTGCTTTTGCTAGTTGCACTGAATCAAAGAAGGGCATGGTGGTGGAGAATGTTTGACCTTGCCGTCGGTGTTTTACGCGACCAACTCCCCGCCGCCACCTCCGCTCGCCGTACTTATACCATTGATGTAATGGATTCATATTATGCTCATCCACACGTTGCAAAATTATTCGACTTTGAGGTGGCAAACGGCTCTGGAGACGTTGCGTAACTTGTCTCACGCTTTCGAGTGCTTCACAACGATCAAATTCATGATGGTAATATTTGCAACCTCAAAGGAATTGAACTACTTCAGTATTACATAGATGATATTGAGGCATGTTATGCACTGAATACCCAATTCAAAGACTTAAAACAGTCTTCACTGAAGCGTGCAAAGGCATATGGAATGTTGGTTGGGATCTCCTTCGCATCGCAGTCAAGTTCGAGGCGCGATGGACAGGAAACCTCGCTAAAGCCGGTTTCGGATAACTGCCACCGCGATTCCACCATTTCAACCAGCGACACCGCGTCGAATGCCATGCTCCCTTGCAGAGTAAGCTCCTCTAACTTGGGAAGAAGACGTTCCGACTCTTCTTCGCGGATTTTAAGGGCTTCGAAAATTTGCTTGGTGAAGCTACCTCCCACCTTCACGATACCGAGGGAAGTCAAGGCAGCGTGGCCCTTTAAGGAGCGCGCAATTTCCTCGTCGGTATCACTAACCGTTATGCGTAAACCTGTCAATGCGCGGCCGGAACGTTCGTGAAGCGAGGCTATGCAATCGAGACTAACCGATCCCGCCGTGGCCCCGTCACCTTCGTCCCAGAAATTATTCAACTCGGGGAGGATAAGCCAATTCACCAGCTGGTTTCCTCCCCTATAAACCTCTTCAATGGTAGTGTTGACGTAATCCCAATACATCTCCATTGCTTCGAGGGATGGGAGGCGTACCACCGAACCTAAGTCATCAGGGTTCTCCTCCTCGATAAAATGATAACCAACATAAAGCCGTTCCAGCCGCTCGGAAAGACGCAGTACACTTAGCAGCTGACTGATCTTGAAGGAGTTTCCTGCAATCGCGAAAGACAAAGAGACGAGTTGATGATAGGGTAGAGGAATTTTCAACGGATTGCGAAAGTGTTCGAGGGAAACGTCGCGTAGGGAAGGAGCGTTCCGAAAAATGTCGCATAATGACTCCTCTACTTCCTCCTCGCGCGGGTTTGGGTCGTCCTGCTTCGGATGTCGAAAAATTAGGGTTCCAAGGGCTGGAAGTGGGGGTTTCACCGCGGATAACAGTGTCTGAAGCTCCGTTGACTTCAAGTCAACACGCAAACCGCTCCATTGATCGTTGTAGAGAAGGAGAGTGGCAAGGAGGGAGTGCTCTGTGCTAGAAGCATCGAGGTTGCCACGTTTTATGAAAATAGACAGTGGCTTGCCTGAGGAACGTCGAAGGCGAAGTCCCAAGAGCATGGCATGGCCACCGAACCGCGAGCTGGTTGAGTCGAGTCGAATGTGAGCCTTCGACCAAAAGTCAGAGGACAGTGCCAGCGCCACTGATCTCCACTGCGAGCAGACATGAGTAAGGGTCCACTCGATTCTGTCAGCTGCGAGCGAGTTCCGGAACACTGTGCTGTGAGTCATTGGGGCGTGTTCAACGCACATAGAAAAGATATGTGATAGTAGCTCGTGAGGAATCCGTCGAATAGGGTTCAGAATCGCCCTTTGGTCTTTAATGTATCCTTCGAGTTCCCTTCTCTCGGCTTTGAGACTCTGAAGATATTTCTTTGTTCTTGTTATCTCCTCCTCCACGTTTCGGGCTGCTCGTTCGTGAGCCGATAGACAACGACGCATTGAGTCGATCTCATCCAACGGAGGAGGTTCATTTGAATTTAAGATATTACTGATTGTGTCTGAGAACTTTGAACGCGATGCCTCGAGCTCTGTCTCGTCGCTGTCAAGTCGGTGACCGCAGTTTTTGCATAGGCTCGTTTGAGATGAATTAGACCCCTGCGCCGCCGTCATTGCGAGATATGTTTCTGAGGGAAGTGATGAGAGTATCTCAACGGAAGATGAATATGTACCACCTACTTGACCTTTGATGACGGCTAGAATCAAAGTGGCAGGCGCTCGCGACGCTTCTTTTACTATCACACTCGCCATGCGGAGGATATTCAAAATCCTGTCATTGGCTTCTCTTTCTTGATATCGTATTTATAAGTGGCTTGCATCCTCTCCATTGTAGATTCCTGCATCAATATCTGCTATCTGCACCTCCAAAATCCCCAAAATCACTGGGATGTTTTCGCGGATGGCTAAATGTGCATACTTGACGACGCTGCTGGGGTTTGCTCGTGCTGCTACTGGTGCGTTTTAATACCGTAAACTCCAGGATGCGTCTAACTATTTTGTTATTCAGATGTTCTGCGCATCGGGACACCAGAGTCGGTATTCCTCCCCGCCCAGCCTTTCAAAGAGCTCGAGAGAAATATTTCAGAGTATCTCGTTGCACGAAACTATGGGACTGCCACGCACGGAGAAGTCAGGCCCATTTACCCCGGAGCAACGGTGTTGTAGGTTCAAAAATATTCGCAGTGAGAAAAGACTCATGTCGGTTCGCAGAGTTGGTTACCAAGGCACGGTAATATCTTATTTTGCAGTTGGGGATACTCTTAAGTATGGAGATGCCAATGGAACCGAATTACCTGAAGAAGCTAGAGTGAAGGCGACGAAGGAAACCATATGGGACAGTGCGTAGCCACACCCGCAGACATTGTCAATGTTCTGACCGTATCAACTCCAGTGGCTTCTCTCACCAAGATGTTCACGACAATTCTGGTCTTGCAACAAATTGAGCGAGGAGCAATCGAGTTGAACAAGACTGTGAAGACCTACGTACCAGAGTTTGCTGGTAGGCCTACACATCGATTACGAGTGTTGAATGCTTAATCCCAATCAGACCAAACAGCAAACGGGAAGGAAAACGTTACCATACTGCAACTCCTCACCCATACCAGTGGTTTACCTCCAAGTCCCGTCCCGCCCCTTTGGATTGCGTGGGTACTTGACATGTTTCGCTTTCGGATGATTCTAAACATATTTTGACAGATACTCCAATATCACCGCGAGACGCGAAGCTATCATTCAGCAGCCACTGGATAACATTCCGGGAGAAGTCTACCTGTACTCGGATCTTAGTATGTGTCGAACCGATTCATTTGGTGGAGCCAAGGGTTCCTTACTGTATCTTGATCTAGATTTTATGATCCTCCAGATTGTGCTCGAACGGGTGACCGGAAAGCCTCTTGATGACCTTCTCCGAGATGACTTCACTGGCCCATTGGGGATGAATGACACCTACTACAACCGTGGAAACCGCGAAGATTCGAATCGTCGTGTGGCTGCGACAGAGTTCCAGATCGCTGTACAGGGAGATAACGAACCTCAACGCCCCCAACCGGTCAGGGGTACGGTCCACGACGAAAAGGCCTGGAGCATTGATGGTGTTTCTGGTCATGCAGGCGTGTTTTCGACAGCTTGGGATCTCGCAGTATTCTGTCAGATGATCTTGAATAACGGCACCTACGGTGGGAAGACGATTTTGCAACCAGAGTCGGTGGACCAGATTTTCACAAACTATAACGCGAGGTTCCCGAACGACGCACATGGCCTCGGATTTGAGTTGAATCAGAGTTATTGGGCTGGCCCGATGGCAAGTTTGCAGACGGCAGGACATACTGGTTTCACCGGAACGAGTATGGTCATTGATCGACGTGCGTCTGTCTTTACTCCATAGTTGCCTTGAACTAACCGTGATTAATGTAGCCTCGCAAACCTTCTTTATTCTCCTCACCAATCGTGTACATCCTAGCAGAAATTGGTCAAGCCCGAACGTTGTGCGGCAAATGTTGGGCTATTGGGTACACGAGGCCCTTGATCAAAGGAACTCATCAGTCTCACGGCCATGAACAGCTTTAGTTGGGCAACTGTGCGGAAGTGTACTTCGCATTGATTATTGTCGCTGCTATCGCGCTACCCATTAAGATACGGAATGTACGTCAATACGTGAATCCAATACTGTTCTTCTCTTTCTGTCTACGTTTGTCCGACATAGTCCTGAAGATGCTATATCTACCTCGACACTACTTGGCCTCTTGCTCTTGCTTCACAAACAACCACTTCTGCCTATCCTCTCCACTTCTTGGCCGAAGGTGAACCTATGGATGGAGTTAAGTTAGATGAATAAACTTCGATCCTAAGTGGGAATAACCGACATCACCGCGAATGAAAGGCTGTCTTGGAATGGTCCATACCCGTTCATTATCAGGGTGTTTAATCTGCAAGAAACATCGCAGGGCAGTAAGGGACACAGGGGTATTGGACTTACCATGAAAGCCAGATGCCCTGGGACGTCTGTATCCACCGGTTCGATGATAAACGGTACTGGTTTGCCCATCGTTTGCACGCCAGAATCCTAGGGCACTCCTAGGTTAGCGAGCGTTAGGGAGAGGGCATTGCTTTGATTCACTTCCACACCGACAGATACAGCACTGTTCAAACTGATATTCTTGAGAACACGTAAATTGCTCTTGGGCGAGTCCTGAGGGGCACTGACAAGCCACTAAGCGAACAGTGGTTAGTTTAGGACGACCGCTAACCAGAAGGAAACCCACGAGGCCAGCGACACCAGGGTCTGCGTAACGAATTGGAGCGCCAGCTACAATGACATTCTCGCCCTCTTTAAACGTGTGCACGATAGTGCTCGTCTCGATGTTCTTGATTTGATAGATTCCTTCTTCAACCTGGGGCGGATGTTGAGTTGGTTCAGACGGTAGGGAGAGGTGGACTGCACCATGGTCAGCATTGGAGCGTGTCAGTGGAGTTGAGAAGGTTGGGAGGTACAGTTCAAGCATAAAGCCGCCTTCTGGCTTTTATTGAGCTGGGAAAGCCCGAAGTTTGAGCCAAAGCTTGACATCACCGTTACTTCGTCGTCACCCACGTTTCTTCCGTGTTCTAGTTCCTGTTTGACGTTCAACTTCTCGTTCGGATTCGGACGTTCGTCGCAACCGATAACATGTAAGTATTCATGTGGAAGAACTGTAGAGTACATTGTACAGGAATGTGGCACGTAACTTAAATGAAAACCTCGAACTATGCTAACACAAAATTAAACAAGAGGAAGCGATATATCAACGAGTAGTTAAGTGGTGCCCTATGTTCGCACTATCACTGCTCTTGGGACCTTCAAAACGTCGGCAAAGTTCATGATAATGGCCCTGAAGCCCGATTTCGATTTCTTGGCCTTAATAAGGCACAGTTCATCGAAAGCCATCAACCATGGGAACTGTTTTCCCGTGTTTGACTTGAGGAAGTGATAGGCATAGGATGCTCGAAGGCGGGCAATCGTCCCCTCGTCCATGACGCTTTCGAGATCATCTGGTTTGGGAGACGAAATGAAGGCTTTGGAAAGCCTTCGCAAAGTGTCCTGGCGCTTCACTATGTCCTTCCCTGTGAACGACATATCATACTTCTCCTGGAACTCCACCCATACACTCTCTACGTGGTTCTTGATGGTCTGCAGGTCGTTGAAGGTATGCGGCTTTCCAACTGCTTTCGCCTGATAAAACTCCCACGGTGCCAATAAATCCTTGTCTGCACCGCGGAGGAATGTCTTGCAGATAGGATCTGAGGACTTATCAGTATCAAAAATTGACTCCGCCCGAGTCATCCAGGATTTGTAAAGTCCTTCTGCTTCCCGAGCTAGTACATCCATGATGAAAGGGTTCTGGTCCCCGGCACGACGAAGTTCTATAGTACTGGTGCCCATTTCCTTTGACGTTGTCCCTGACAACCGGTCGATTGTTTTCTTCCACGGAAGAACCTTTTCGTGCGGAAAAAGACTTCTATCTCTGCGTAGGATCCTGTCGATGAGCTTTCGCCCACTTTTTGGAGCATCCATGACAGCACAAAACCTATATTCAAAGATTAACAATGGACTGAAACGTTATTCGTGGACCTCACTTGTAGGCATTTGCGACCGTGATGGGGTGCCCATATCCATATACATACATGGATTTTTCATGTATGAAGGAGTAGGTCCCAATGAGATGAGGGTCTCGAAGGCCACCAAGAAGGTAATGCTGCAGATCGACAGCAATCTCAAGCTCAGTTTTTTTAGATTCCGCCGCTTTCGTATTGAATTCATTCACGGACAGACTGTTTTCCAAGGTAAACGCTGCCTCTACATCTGGAGGTTCCTTTGAGAATTGTTCATCGGCATTGGTGAAAGGCTCTACAATCTGGGGATTCCAGAACACGGTTGCTCTATCGCCATCATAGTCACCTGTAGGGACAAAGTTAGTCACCGAGTGACACAATAGACTGAAACTGAACCTACCGCCAGCCAGAAAGTCGATCAGCCGACGTTTACCCTTAATAGAGAAGACAACAACATTGACTATGTTGCTAAGCTTGGGATGGGACACTGCGGTGACCTAAAGGATCCGGTCAGCGGAAAGCAATGACAAAGTATACCTAGTATGCACCTTCTGAACATCCGTCGGCACTTTACATGGATTCCGGGTAATCTACGAAGAGTAGTGTAAGTTCAAGGGCGCATATCTAGGAGTGCAATAGCCTACCAAGACCGGACCTTCAAGAATGTCCGTGGCCAGGCCGTTCGGTTTGAGAAATTCGCGCCGAGAACTCTTGAAGTGAATTTGGCCTTCCTCTAAAACACCATAAGGGTCTATGATGAATGTCAGGATTCGTTGCTCTGATCAATTGTGACCGCACGTTTACATACCTGGAACTGCAAACGCACCCGCGCTCATAGACACGTCGAAGTTCTGTTTAGTGCACTTGCGTTTAATCTGACCTTTGACTAACTGATAAATCTTGTTCCGCATGAAAAGACAGCCCTGAGGTGTAAACCCAGCTGCAACGAGCTCCATCACGGTCTCGGCGATGGATGAAGGACAATGGGAATTTGGGTCGGGCCACCATGCCGTCGAGTGTTGTTGTCCGCCATTATTCTCATCCAAATCATCCTCATCATCGAGGACCTCGTCCTTCTCTTTGTCGTGAAACCCACGGAACCGGATGTCAGTTACCGACTGCCTTGCACGCCGAGCCAGCAGAACGTTTTCCGTTTGTTCGATTGTATGCCAGAGTTTGATCATAGCATCTGGATCCTTGTCAAGATCCCAGGCGAGCATCGGCCCTATCGCATCCTCGAGGTTGGATTTGAGAAAGTTGGTGAAAACTGATGCCGGCACTCCGTTGTGATGGAGGTTCGTGATGACCTCAATCGAAAGACGAGCGGGAGAACGGATGCGAGATACACGCAGGACGTCGATGGTTCGATGTGAGGGCTCTTGAGCCAGGGATATCGGGTACTGGACTTTGCGCTGCGATTTGCGCAGCCAGACCTGCGGAGAACCGCTGTCTTCTTTATCTTCGTTCCAAAGAAGCATGCCCTACCCAAGGGCGCCATACATTTTCAATGAAACAGACAATGGTTATCTGAAACTAACCTTGGAACCTGCGACACGACATTGAATAGCACAAGGTAATTCTTCCAGTCCGAACCTTTCTTGAATTGCTTTAAAGAGAGAGAGGTTACCGAAACCACAACCATCCGTCATATCCGAGCCCTCACAAGACACTGTATAGTTGCCTTGGTAAGAGCAGAAAATGGTGAGGTGAAGACCACTCACCCTCATCGTCGATGAAATGGATGTCCTTATGCAGAAGCTGGGGCCCCGGGACGGATGACGACCAAAGCAGCGCCATCCGGGAAGACCATTTGCACAACACCTTAAGACAACCGATGTTCAGAAATTCTGTGTAGTGTTAATCAACGAAATGCACACCTGTTTATCATTATCTTTTGATGGATTGAACCAGTTAATGAACTGGTAAAGTGACATGCTCGTGCGGTTCATATCCGTGCCGAAGCGACCACCACAATACGTTTCGTTCGTTCGGACCAAAAGCACGGTGTCTTCCTTGCCGAGGAACGCTCGGAAGACAGACTCCCACATAACGAATGGACGTTGAAAGCATGTGTCAATTTCATTCTGAGATTTGAAGACCCCTGATGGAATCTTGATCTTCAAGAAGTTGCGAGAGCCGAATCGTCGCTTGGCTTTATTGGAAGGTCCTTTGCTGGCACGCTCAAGGCGAATACGATACGAACCGCCTTCTTTCTCGACCCGACCGATGAAATCGATCTTGCCACCACAATACAGTCCAGTAGCTCGCTCGCTCGGGAGTAGGTCGTTGCCGAAAATCTCGATTTCTTGTGGGGTGAGAGCTGTGTGACCCACGCCTCCGAGTTGATTTCTCGAAAGCACGCGTTCCTCGAGGTCCAATTCTGACCAAGGTGCCTGCAACAAGGCATCAGCCGCTTATTGCACGTAATAGGGAACGCGACATACCGTCGCCAAATACTCCTTCTCCGAAATTCGACCATCGTACATAACATTGACGTGAGCGTGTAGTTTTGCTACGCCGTCGAAATTGGGCTTTTTTGATGAGTTCATGAGCTGGTAAATCTGAAATAAGGGTTCCGTAAGACTCTGCACATCGGAATCCTTATTTTTTGCACTGAGTATTCGAGCGATCTCATACTGAACCGCCGATGGTGTCCGATACTTTTGGAACAGAGGTTGGAGGGTTGGGTCGCTGGCCTGACAAACGATGCACATTTGGACGGAACAAGAAAAAAGGACGAGAACATACTATGATAATCGGTTTCGCACCATTCTCAGTTTCCAGTACAACAGACACTTGTGAATCCAGACGCCTCCTTTTCACGTCTCTAGAGTCAACAGAGGCGTCCAGAGGGCGTAGCGAAGGTTTAAATTTAGGTGTTTTTGGTGGCTCCTGAAAAAAAGGATAAGTAATACGACATTGAAGCCATTTGAGAGCACTTACTGTCAACATGGGACTTGGTTAAAGTTCAGATCGAATATCGCATTTCAAATACTTAACGAACTTGAGCCGGCAAATCCCAGTGTTCAAAATCTTGATTCAACAAAGATACCGATCATCACTATAACGAGCCTCAGGATGGAAGCTCGTGGAAACTAGTTATGTGAGTTTTGTGAAGAGTAAAGCTTCGCGAGGTGCAATAATCACCCGTTTCGGACTACATCCTCGATACCGATCTAATAGAGCGGTTTAGAATATAAGAAAAAGATATTCGGTAACTATTCCTGTAGGACAGGGTAAGGGCTTACCGGGAAACATTTGATTGAGCGATTTGGAAGGGTGTCGTCGTTCGTCAAAACGTTCAGCCTCAGTTTCCGGGTCCCGAACGCCCCGGCGGATCACGTGGTCAGCCTTGGGTCGTTCCCATTATGATTCTCACCCGTTCTCACTCCCGAGTCCTCATTCGTACGGCTGATTTGACGCTCAATTGACCATTTAACTTGGGGGGTTTGTAGTATGCACTATCTCTGCACTACACTACCAAAAACACTACCTTTGTTTGCTACAGCTACACACGTCGCGTCGGATCACGTGACACCCTCCGATCTTCTGCATCATCTTGCTGCCAAATCTCTCTTCGCCCGGACATTCACTTATAGGTAGAACCCCAAAAGTCATGGCAGCATCGATGAGCACTATCCCAATCTGCTGTCATCAAGCCTCAAGGGCGAACAGTTCGACTAGTACGGCTTGTAGCCTAATGCTGTGTAGTTGCATGGTCGGTACCGCCCGATATGTTGAACCTGTGCGCACCAGCCATGCTCAGTATTGATACAGGGAACAGTGTAAACTGTAGATAAACGAGGCATAACCTATTTGCCTTAATCGCTTGTGGTGGATAATGAGCATTTGTTGTTGATCAAACGACGCGCTACGCGACCTTGTTTACTCTTGCCTTCTCCCACCATCCCCCGCCGTCCCTTTTCTCCTTTTTCCACTTTTCTTGACCTAGACGCAAGCGATCCCGAGAGGTTGTGAACTCATTTCTTGCAACAACTTATCGTGCGCTGATATTTTTCCAGGGACATCGCGATATTTAATCAGCAGCGGTCGAGTCAAGCTTGTCAGACAGAGTCTGCACAACTTGGCGCCTATTTTCCACCTAATTCCTACATACAACACACCCTTCACGAAACAATGTCGAATGATAGCGTTGACTCTGCCGAATTTTCCATGTCCAAACTTTCGGTCAATTCCAACGACTCGACAAACGAGGATTGGGATCGTTCAATGAATCTGGGCTCTGCTTCAACCTCGGAAGATGGGCACTCCTCACAAACCCCTCGAAATTCGGTCGTCTTCCCTGGAAATGGAGAAGCAGAAGGTACACCCAAGGCGGAAAAGGGCGGAAAAGGCAAGAGGTCGCTGAGCGAGCTGCTGAGATTGCATGCAGAAAAGGGCACGGAGTGCTCATTCAGTCCAGAGGAGGCAGCCAGGTTGGGAGATGTACTGGGCCAATGGGTGAGTAATCCTTATTGTTCACCGAGATGCCTTTGACTGACCACATTTACAGATAAATGCCTCGTCATCCCCGTATGAAGGCGAAGACGATTTTTTCAAACACGGCTCTCATGATGACCTTTCTCTACCAAAACGATCACCATTGAGCGGTGTTGACACTCGACCTCGAGGGCAAAGCGAAAGCATACAGTCCAAATCGTGATGAAATTCTCTTCACCGCATTTTTTCGGTTTCTTTGGTTCCGCTACATCAGTTGTTGCATTACCCTACGTCCCTCCGATACCACGCCACGACACACTACTTTTGTCCGACTTTTCACGTTCTTGCTGCCACGGTTATATGTTTCTTTGTATTGTTGCATTATTATCTTTATTCACGACTGTTGACGAGCGCTACGAAATTTCACGACTATCTTACGCATCTAATAAGCTCTGAATCTTAGATCTCTTCCTTTCAATACTGAATACCTCAATGCAGCCTAGATCGTTATTGAGTGGGTTGAAGCGCTGAAGGGAAGAACATTGAATTCGCAGGAAGCGGGGAGCAGGGTAGCGCCAACCCTAACCCTAATCTGAATTTCGCGGCGAATCGGGTGAAGGCGTTTGCTCATCGTCTTCAACGTTCTCGACATCATCTTATACAATGGCAAGTCATCTATGTTCTTCTGAAAATCACTGGACTTATGCAAATAATCCACAGGGTGGAGGTGCAAGATATCCTTACCCGAAGCATGTCTGGTCACCAGCCGGTGCGTTCAGTCTACTCCTGGTCCGACCTCCGCAAGCTCAACATTCATGTCCTTTTTCTCTCAATTTCAATCCGTCTTTCTCTGAATAGGTGGCTGGTGGGTCAGACCCTCAAATTGGAAGTCAAACACATTCATCTACGCTTTGGGAGTGGGTGTAATCACGTACGGTGTCTTTCAGTACAGTTCCCAGAGAGAGGTCCGTATACTCTTTCTTGGCTCAATAACCTTCTGTTTACTCATTTGATGCACTGTAGAATCGATACCAACTCCCCCAGAAGGACATGGATTCATGGACGTTCCAGGTGTGTGTTACTCGGGCTGTCACTTGGAAGCTATTCTGATTAGCTGTTTATCAGTCGAGACAGATTCGCGAGCTCCGAGAAAAGAAGCAAGAGCAATGAATCACACCTCTCTTTAGACGCTGTATCTCCACAGTTTCGCAATCCAAAGCTCGTTTCATTTCATCTACTTTGTGTACTGGCTCGAAACCGCTATAATCGACAATGAACATTTGTGACCCTTGATTCTGAGTTTTTCGTTTTCAGGCAGGCAGAAGTATTGGAAACCGATTATTCGCCGAACTAGACCGAGACATGTTCAATGTCAACGTACTCAACAGTCGGGAAGCTGAGGTGTGCAGTCGTTTCCATACCAATTCGTCGTTCTTAGTCTTCCCCCTAGACAGACAGAATTGGATGGACTCTGAAATCATTCTGGGACCATGACAGATACATTAACTTGGTTTTCGGTTGCACTTCTGGTTGGGCTCGCTCCCAAATTGTTGAAGTGTCACGTTCATTCGTCTCTTAGGAGAATCGAGCCGCCATGAACAATCTTAAACTCGGAACCTGGCCCGTGGTCATTCCAGGAGCGTCACAAGATGCTGTTTATGGTTCATACAGCTCGTGTCACCGGTACGATTATGATATGGTGGTCCTGCACTATGACTTCACCTGACCAGAGATACCAAGCAGTGGTTGTCACAATGATCCCGCGGTAGTGACAGGCTAGACTGGCGCGGCCGCGTGAACCCAGTAGTGTTTGTAGTTTTCTCCCAAGTTCGCTAGTGTATGCTGACGGGTTACGTTCTTTCTCAGCCTTACGGTGTGCAAGTTGTGCAGATCAAGCACGTTCAGAGGTTCTTAAACAGGTTGAGCATGCCTCGTTGTTTGGAACAGCGGATAATAAGTGCTGTACGTATCATATCATTCTAGAAGCGGTGGAGGATTGAGGACATATACAATGTTCGTGCCTACAGTACACGCCTTTTGAATTGCAATTTCGGGCGGGTTCATTGCCTACTATACTAGACGGCCCGTCTTGAAACGTGTAATAATTCGGCCGGCGGTCTTTACTCATTTTCGTTCCTCTGCGTTTTCAATGCGTCTGTTTCCCATGGCAGGTATGGTAGCGATAGCCCCTGGAAAAGAAATCTAATTTCCGCCGTGAACAATCCTCGTGTAGTAAACTAACGCGTGGTTCTCGTAGATGGAGTGCCCGACTCCCAGGATGCTGTTTATGTTTCATCTAGCTCGTGTGCAGCATTGTCAGGAAGCCGAGATAACAGTGTTTTAATCGTGGTACGGTAGTTATTTTCTTGAACTATGACTCCACACTGGCTGAAAAAAATAGCCCGATTCACGCCAAACCTACCTAGTTGTGTCATTAAACGAGCCTCGAGGCCCACATCATAACAGGAACTCTGTTGTGGAATCATCTTTTTGACATTGGCTGCGCGTAATCTATCGAATAGTGAAGATTATTTTACCTAATTCTAGTCGATTTTTTTTTTGGCCCGGACACGCCGCACGCAGCTCTCCCCAGCTTCCGCCCACCATGGTGATTTTCAATTAGCCCTTTACAACAGTACAACAGATTTTAACTTGTGTTTTACAGCTTGACACAGCAACGACACAGCAGAGGTCTTGTAGGACCACGACGGACGTACAGCTTGCTCATTTCGTCGGCTCCTAAAGGCAACTATATCTGCAGCGTGGCAGAAAGAAGGCTTAGGGTCCGTCCAAAAATGGTCCGCTGACATCAAATTGCCGAGCCGGCCCTTATTCACTAGCCATAGCCGACGGGACACAAGCGGGGTGAGGCGCATAACTGAGCGTTTGTTTTGTTTTTGACTCCCTAGTTGCTTCATTTACTCATATCCCATCATATCGAACGAACCCTAGAATTCTCGTGGATCGACTTAGTTCAACACGCGGCATACGATCAATAGGTATAAGAGGGTTTGGCTTGGAAATGAAAAATTTATCTGTCTTCGATATCCCCACTCACTCGAAGACACTTGCCACTCTGAATCTCTCTGCACCATGACCTCGTACTTGCGGAGCATTTTTGGCGGAGGCTCCTCGTCCTCTCGGCATGCGGAACGCGACCGTTCCAAATCTCACACTCGTTCTCGTTCTGTACCAGTACCAACCCCGCAGGTGCAAGTTGGAAGACAAGTTCCTACGACGTATATATACACATCGCCATCCGCGGTTAGCTCGACTTCTAATGGTAGAAGTCATAGCCCCACCACATTTCCGACGAGGCCGTCTCCACTTCGATACAACACCTACGATTCTTCGACCGTTAAAAGCCAAAACCGTTCTGGCTCCTCGGGTTCTCGTCCGCGTACTCCTTCGGGTACCGTTAGTTATAAATCGGGAGACAAATGTACGTATTCAGTCATACTCAGAGCGATTTTCGAAACGACTGATTCACTCTCACGTAGACTTCCCATATCCGATTTACACTCCTTCAGCCTCTTCCCAGCCCAGTTCTCGCTCCAATTCAAACTCGTCGATTTATCCCCCGTCTTCAACGTCAATCAACAGTCATCAGAGTCATTATACGCCTGCACCTCCTCGAACTTCAAGCTCAGGCAGTGTCGCGTCTCGGCCTGCATTGAAGCAGACTCATACTTGGCATGCCGGTCAGAAGCCCGTGGACGGTCCTCGTATGTTCATCTTAATTACATCTCGCTTAGTTTTTTGTATACTTATTCTGCTCTAACTCAAGGACCACATGTCTCTTTCGTAAACCCCAAGCGGGCTCAAACACTCCATATGCATCCACTTCTGGCGGCGAGTCACCACAGTCGCGCCCCAATTTCGTATGACGTGATGTACGCTCCCTCCTCCAGGACAATCGTGGACCGAAATACCCGCACGTCCGTTCCTTCGCATACGCTTACACAAAGTGCCACCGATCCTCCAACATCAGGTCAACTTGTGCTTCGGAGTGACAAGTTCCCATGGACGGTTGTCGTTCAAGCTGGCTCAGCGTCATCACAACCCAAGTCTGCCGCCAAGTTCTACATTGGTTCTAGTACTCCAAAAGGTGCACCAGTCAGCAACTTGGACGTGCTTCATGCAGTGTACAATACGCTCAATGCTCGGGTGACGAAGGAGGAGTGGAATGCTCTTGGCACTGGGAGTCGAGCCCAGCGGAAGGCGACCAAGGCGTATGAAAACAGGTGTCGTGCGACCGGAGGCGGGTGGGATCAGGGTGTAAAGCGGATCGACTGGTTAGGCGGGAAAACGAGGCTGATTGGCGTGGAAGTTGACAAGGCCGCCAGTGAGACCGGCGTCGGAAAGCTGGTGTTTGGGAAGCCTTGAAGGGTACGTCGGCATGGAATGAGATATGGATTCCGGGCATCCGACGATCTGCATTTGCGTCCAGCTTCCTCGTTCTTGAATCTTTTTACTTTGGACTTTTCAAAAACTTTCTTGGCGGTTGCTGTGTGTAATTTCTTTGGATTTCTTTTGTGGGGTATTGGCTGTGTATGGGCGTTTCATTCCTTACTGATCATGATCATTGTATACTACGCATTATTCATCGCTCCTGCTGTCAGCTGTTCTCATATTTTTCTTTATTTGAAAAAGTCACCCCATATCATTTAAGCGGTTTCAAGCTCCAAATTATGTATTCGTTATGCAGTATAATGATTTTACATACGATACAGGGAGGGGGCGGCGTGTATTGCTGCCAAAATACATCGAACGGGGTTCGATCTTAAATCAAGCTTCTTAAAATGTTTTCGACAACTTTGGCGAGACGCATGCAGCATAGGGCGTCTCTTGAGCGCTTCTTCGTCGGATGTCAGGCCTGTCCATATCGTCGATTACATCCAATATACGTAGCATGAGTACAGAAGTTTGTACATGACTATAGTAGAACAAATGGGTGGTAAATAAGTAACGTGGTTGCATTCTGCCGACCCCGATACAAGTACAAGCCAATACGATAAAGGGATCCTGCCATTCAGTGAATCAAAGAAGGAGAGTAGAATCTTTCAGGCTGTCGCGCATGAGCATATCTTTGACTAGAGATTGCGTTATCAAATCGGCGGATATCACCAAGCGACTGAATAAAGCTTACTACTTGTGATGACCTTCTGGGTTGATTTGGTATCCTACGAAACGGGGAATTGAGCTAATCATGTACAATTGGGGGAAGAAAGGCATTTACCGTGACGGTAGTCAGATGACAATAGAAAGTTCTGGGTAAAGGCGAGTCTTCTTTCATGATGCCAGCTGACCGAATATGTGCAAAGTTAGGTATATCAGAGGTACAAGGAACTAGATCACCCACCGAATTTCTTCCTGAGATCTGTAAACGGGTTAATCTTTGGTCGGCAAAGAGGTGATGAGAATGCACATACAGCTGGAAGCGTTCTCGATGTCGTTCGGTCGGTTCCCGTAAGACACCACGTAATCTCTCAGTTTTATCCCAGAGGCTAGCTTGGAGGCGAAGAGATCACATTTGTTCAGGAAGAGAATGATGTCGGTGTTTTGTAGGAGTTTGTTGGAAACAATGTTTTGCCATAGCATGACGGAGTCTTCCTGTATATGGGTACCTATAAGCAACGACGTTCAAGGTTCGCAGCAAAGAACTGACTAGTCGGTTGACTTTTGGCGCCTCCGCCAAAACTTGATCAAAAGCTGAGATGGGAGCCAAAAATATTATCGCGTTCATGTTGTCGAAGTATGGCACCCAGGCCGCTGTTAATAGAAATTCAGTACTGCACTGAATAGGCAAACATGCCATTCACCTCGCTATGTGAATTATGAGCTAGTTTCTAAGTAAATGTAATCTAGAGACTTACCAACGACCTATGTCCTCCGACATCATATATTCGCCAATCTCGACCTAATCCGCCTCCTAATATTCGCGACATGAGGATACAACCGATGGTCAAATGAAAATCGCCTCGCCTGTATTCATAGTGATCCGATGTTCGGAAACGCCCTACAATAACACATGTTATCCAGCTGGGAAGTCATAAAAGCCAATGTGTACGTACGAGAGTCTTTATCCGGGCCTTCAAAATATGGGCTATACCAATACTGTATGTAAGTGGTATGAACGTCTGCCGAAGACCGCCTTACAAACCATTTGTGGGTATATATCTCTCGGAAGTTACTTCGTCCAGTTCGTCTAGGAAGCTTGACGAGAGAATTAGTAAAGTGGAGTTCAAGATTGGCTATGGGAGAGCTCACAATCCAGCCATTTCTTCCAGCCGAAGATTTTGCTTGTCCAGTAGTTCTTGCACGGAAGGGTGGTTCCATAATCGTTTCATATCACCAGCGCACTGCCAAAGCAAACGATGGTTAGGCCAAAGCACCATACGGCAAATCAAGGTACGGAAATTTACCTCATGCAGAACCCGCCCAGGATCATTTGGGTCGTCCCAATCAATGATATCTTCGCTACTCAGGCTTTGTCTCTTGCTAGGAACTAACTTCCCAAAGACGTCCTTCCATGGCATCGCAGAGTTAACCGCAACCTCGCGTCCGACTTGTCTGGGCTTTTCAGGACCGTTAGGAAAGATAGTCGGTTCCGTTTCTGTAGGATCCGATACCACAAGGCGTCGGGTCAACTGTTGTTCGACCTGGAGAAGAGGGTTGAGGCGGAGCCTCAGTTCCAATAATTCAGGATCCAGAGCATATGGTTCCACGGGCAGGGGAACTTGAAGTTCGGGAGGTGATGTCGATGGTGAAGTGGTCGAAGAACTTGGACTCTTTGTGGGAGAGCGAGTAGATGGATAATAACTTCGAGCGATAGCATCCAAAATGATGTGAATGGACCTTATAACGTTTAGTTGAATGAGAGCTCTCCAGCTTCCACGTTCAGCTCGAAATGCCTGGTAGGGATGCGAGTTGAGTAATCCAGCCCGGTATAATAATAACGTGGACGAACTTTGGCATCTTGCATCAACTGGAAGTCTGGCGCGACAAGCGGTAAGGAACTTGATATGACGGTGACAATATTCCAGGCACTCACTCTTCAACGTTGTCGATTTTCCTACGGCCTTGAATAAGAACAAATCAAGCGTTCAGGGAATCTACACGTACCAGATTCACTCTGACCTGTGGTGTGCGGAGCAAAATGAGGGTACGGAAAACATCAAATCCCATTGAAACTCACCAAGTAGAAGAACTCTGACCGGCTTTGGTCCCCTCTTCTCTGCATTTCTCTGTCTATCCAAGTCATCATCTATCGCGTCCGAGACTCGCTTTGCTTCCTGTTCGGTCTTGACGCGAGCTTCTTTCTCTGCAAGAGTCTCGTCTGGCGGAGGGGATATGGCCTTTGCAAGAGGGTCCCAATCTTCGGAGGTGGCAGAAGTGTATACTCGTGAGGGCATGTCGTGGCAGGAGTCGGGCAGGAATCAGAGTAGCCTAGAGTATGAAGAAAGTCAAGTCGAGGTCATGGAGACGTTGGATTGATACAGTGGGACTTTCTTGAAAGCTATACATAAGGTGATGATTGGATCAATTTGCAAAGCAGGCCGCATGTGCTCAAGTACCTTTTCAGGTATGCACTGACTAAATTAGTCGTGTTTTTTTTTGGCGTTCGCCCACCGAGTGCCTCGTCGAGACATTGGACCCTGACGAGATCAAACTAGCGGCAAATTTCAGAACTTACTACTGTTCTAGCTTCGACCCTCCAGTTTATTTTTTCATGCGCTTCACCGCCCACATAACCCAGATCAGAACTTTGACAGCTGGAGACGAGTGTGGCATGATATACTTACCTGGCATGATGTTGATAGAATTTGACGAACCAGGAGCTTACTGTATTTGCTTACATAGGCGCCCAAGGGAAACCTCCGTTTTTGCGCCGGCTCCTTCAGCAAAGGACCTCTAATAGCCATCAAATTACCCAGAAGGCGTCAAAACGACATGTCAATCTTGACCGCTTCAGTGTTCTACCGTTCCTTACCTCGTGAGAGTATCCTGCAACTCGCAATACGGCCGTCTACGGCCATCTTCATCAAATTCTTATCACCTTCCCTGGGGCCTGCGCTCAAATTCTCCAATGGGAAGTTATTGCTTCCACACATACAGTGGGAGTAATCGATGCCTTGGTTACACAGCAGCTTCTCCACGTAGCCAGCAGCACCAATTGGTCGCTTATGCCTTCTCAGTCGTTCTTTTCTCCGTGGCTTCAGTCAAACTTGGCCCCCGAAAATCCATAGCTCCTCTACCATGCGGCAATTGTGTTCAAGGTGTTCACAAATGATCGACCACACACCCCTCCGTAGATCATCAAAGATTGGGAACGGTAGAAGCTGATCCGCGCTCTTTGCCTCGACTAGGGCATTTTTCAGTCATTGGTGGTACATGTAACTCGTAAAGCCCTCCAGCGCTGTCATCGTCACCTGGACCACGAAAAGCTGGCATACGGATCTAGCGCACCGGCACTCCACTCACGAAGTAACTCCATAGTAATCAGGATCAGAAGTGGCAGTCATTTATGACATGAGAACCCCTATCATGATGGAGAAGGTTTTGGGTGCATGTTCGGCGGATAAATATTTGGAGCTTTGAATAATGATCATTCTGGCTCTAGGCATTCAGAATCACAACAAAAAAGCGGCGACAATGTAGCGCCCTTTGGCCGATTTCCTGTCTCGTCTGTTGCCCCATTGCTGTGCAGGTCACGCTGCCACAAAGAACATACGTGGGCGAGCTCCCAAAGCTACCGGTCAGAATTCGTCTATTGTGATGCGGGGTGGTTCTTAACAAATCGCGCATAGATTTTATCCGCTCAAGGTCCTATTCGGAATCATTTCAGCTGATCTTCTGCACGTCGTATGTTGTGAAGGTTATTGGGAATGAATCACATCTTTCTTAGCAATGGAATTGATAAATTTGCTCCTCCTCACGACGATAGGGTTGCATGCGGAATAACCGGGAGATCACGACCGCCCTACAAGCTCTAGCAACGCTCACCCTTGGAAACTTTGATTCGTTGATCGTTCCTTC
Organism: Moniliophthora roreri; assembly: GCA_001466705.2. Taxonomy (NCBI): domain Eukaryota; kingdom Fungi; phylum Basidiomycota; class Agaricomycetes; order Agaricales; family Marasmiaceae; genus Moniliophthora; species Moniliophthora roreri. Next base: position 57,488 of record LATX02000010.1, on the reverse strand, counting down.
TAGCAGGTCAGGTATGTCTTCATCAAAGAACGCTGTTCTCATTTGTTTAGTGACTCCCAGGATAGCATTCATCTTCTGGAATTTAAGTTTAGGGCTAGATTCCGATCCACAAATAATCTGCTGGGAAGAACCGTTGTGATATGCATAGGAAATCACATCGGTACTTGAAAGTTTGCGACCACATTTTTGAAATTGAGCACTTTGTTCTTTGTATGTTCCTTGAGCTCTAAGAGGAACAAAGTTTAGATTTCTAGGTTTCCGGATACCAAAGCTGTGCCCTTGTTCTTATTGCGTCGGTGCAACCGTCGACGTACCTGGAGAGGCGTTTGACGGCAAGGTAAATTCATTGGTATGTGATTATCTCTGATAACGTCCCATCGCTGAGTTCACAATTGATGATAGACGTTGAAAGGTGTCGGCGTCGGGGAATAGACTATCCGATGAGAAACATGAGGCCTTTCAATGTCATAGAACCTTATTCCAACCTGATTACAGGAATCTCGGTCTGTCCAGCTAGCGGCGCCGTGTGTCAATACGCCTGTGGATCGATTCCACTATGGAACACAACAGGGACAAGAAAAACTGCGAAGGATGAGACATCACTCAAAACAAATGATCTCGGGACATTCAAAGTCTTCTTCCGACTCCGACCCGCAGCTCAAGCTTCAACTACAGTTCTATCGGCGTCGGACACGGTCTATTACGGGGGCGAGGGTTACCCGCTCGTCAAAACTGCTTACCTTGTAGATTGCTTCGGACTTTGCCCCCGGGCTCACTATCTTTCGCTTACCCATACAGATCTTGGCTCGGACTGCGCTCGTACCTCCTACACGTCATTTCCGACAGGTTTGCCCCTCTTTTCCGCTATTCAAAGCGAATAACTGTGACCCTAGCTTCGAACCTGGTTGTGCTCGTAATCTGAATCCCGGATCCCGTCCTTTGGTCCATCCTTCCTGTCACTTGTGAAAAGTAGACAGATTCCCTGGCACCCGAGAATGGATCCGAAAGCCTTCAGCGTCGTCATTGATGTTTTTTTTTTTGCACTTGGTAAACGGCAGGGGATTTTGGGCGGGCGCTGGTTGCGCTGTAACTGATGCATAGCAACACATCAACATCATCAAGTTTTTGTTTTCGCTGCGCCACGTCAATTGTATTAGGGCCTCGTTTATCATGCTTCCGTACTCCTCGAGCTATTACTCGTGAATAGCGGTGAGTATGGACCTATGCATCTGATCTATCACTAATGATTGGCTATCTTTCATTTTCAGGTTTGCGGACTGTGCTCACCGTTGATTCGCGATTCTCTTTCTCACCGTTGGTTACAAATATTCCCTACAACTGGCTCGATGCGAGTTTTCGCACTTTTTCGTCATTATTTGTTGAATTAGATCAGTGTCGTACACTATAACGACGACAACTAACTTACTTGAATTGCATTTGAATCGCACCCGACGACGTTGAAGGGCGGTCCAGACCATAACAACAAAGTGACATAGATCATCATTGCCCTCCATATCCATATCAAGGGCCGAGTATGATTATATGAGCCCGACAGCATACTTACATACTTGATAAATATCCCAGATCCTTTTGCCTAGTATACTAGTACTATTCTAGTAATTCGTTGAGATCATAACACGAGGTAAAAGAATCTCGGTCGTTACAGTGCCGCGCAAATGTCTTTTTCAGAGTCGGACTCGAGATGCCAACGTCGTCGGTAATCGACCATTGTTTTAAATCTTCATGCGCAGAGGTCAGAGTAGCATATGGGTAAGAACCGAGAAAGGATATCGGACTGCGGGTAATAATCTCCTCGAATTGTAAGATCCCAATCGGAGTCCCCGAGTCTTGTATGATCTAGTGCAGATTTGTATAAATGCCGCCCGACAACCTCCCGAGGCCCACGATCCGAGAAGAGTCGGAGGTTGATAATGATACTAGTATGGGTGCTTGAGTGTTTTTTTTCAAGCACATTCCGTGGTCCTCGAACGAGAACAGCGAACGGCAGAGCTTGAGACGAGTATCAGACGGGGTATGATGCTTTCCGCGCGGTGATATTTATGTTTGGGCTCGGAGGGGGGGGGGTGAAAGAGATGTTCGGAACTCCGTTGGGGCTGGAAGTGAAGAACCAGGGACAGCAAGCGGGGAAGAACTAGTATAATCTCCGTTTATTCACCCTGCCAATGAGGCTCTCGTCTCCCCCCCTTTCATTGTGATACTCTGGATCCCATCATTCGGGACCCCAAGGTGAGCTCCAAGGAACGAGAACAAAAAGACTCCGTGACCCTCGCGAGGCGGGGTTTGAGTCACCGAGTAGAATTTTTAGTATCCGAACTTGGCTTCGGGAATGTCCAGAACGAAAAAACGGAGGGCAGTCAAGACGAAAAGGCCCAGATAAACTGTTGTTTTCCCGACACTATAATGAGTAACAGAAGATCACCTCGAGTATAAGCGCTATTAGACTCGTACTGAAGGCCGATGACCAGCCGCTTTCGGGTATTCAAACGTGCGGTGTCCACGGTCGATTAGAGACACGTCAAGAATGGTGTGCATATGGTGTTCCAGATTGTCGAACCTGGTTGTAACCCGGAGAGCAGTCTCGCGTTGAACGCAAATGAGACCATGCTGTCGTTGCAACGTCAGCACTGGCAAGAACAAGGTGCGGACTGCCTTGCGTTTCGCTAGCTAATGCTTGCGGGCCGCGGGCTTTCGTCAAAGTGGATATAGTAGGTGCAGTGACCCTTGAAAGCTGACCGACAGCACATGTGTCACAGAACAAGCGTTTACAGCAGCGGTAACAGGTGTTATACGGCAGAAAGTAGGGGATTGCAGGGTAAGCGTTTGAGTCAATAGTCTGAGCAGCCGAGGGACCAAAACAGTAACGCAAGAGCCAAATCCGGCAGAGCTTCTTTTGTATGTACTTGAGCTCGGGACTTGAAGGATATTGTCATATAGTAGATGAGTTTGAAGCATATTAAAAAGGCTTTGTTGACAGTGAAGCAGAGTTTACAGGACAACGTACAGCAAGATGATTGACGAGACGACAGTTGAAACGTGAGAAAGGAGCGGTTCCGCTAAGTCCGGAAAGGTGGCAAATTACAAGCTGAAGAAGGAGAGGAGCATATGACAGCTATATCAAGTGGTGGACAGGGAATGAAATGAAGGATGAAGGAATAATTTGAAATTGGCGCCGTACGGATGCGAACATGCTGGTTGTAAGTAGAAATATGGAAATGGGACTGGTGTGGAGGGAGGATTGGATGAAATTAGCCTCAAGGGCCAACAAGTAGGGGCTGAAGGGTGAAATGGCCAGTTTGTGGCAGTTCTTGGCCATGGTTGTGTGCAACCTAATTTGGCTCAGATCTGAGATGACACTTTCCAAAAAAGTAAGATCAAGGATTTGACTTTGGAATTTTATACACGATTTCATATTTTCCACCACCTTCGGGCTCCTAGTGCGAAGACCTCGGATGGCCCTTTCCCTCAAATACTCGCTTGTTCCTTGACATCGCTCATTACTACCCACCCACACTTTCCATCTTCTTCCTCTACTACCATCATCCATGGCCTCTTATCCCACAACTTCATGGAGCTCTCTCCCAGTGGAGATGAAGCTCGCCGTCACCAACTCCCTCGATGAGCAAGATATCAGAGCACTATCATTGGTCGATCAGAGCACATATTCAGCTTGTCTACCTGCTCTTTTCAAGGTGCGTGGATGATCTTTCCTAACTCCGATACCTCTGACTCACTTTGATAAACGCCAGAACATACGCCTCAGCTCTTGTGTAGCTCTCGAAAATTTCCTCGAAAATGTACCCCGCGACTACCATCGATTCATTCGCAGCCTAGACATCTGCGCCCATTCCGAAAATGAGTCTTTGAACAAAAACCATCTCGTCCTCACCGAGCTAGTCACTTCACTCCTCGTCGGATGTAGATCCCTTGAAGACCTCACTCTCAGCATCCCAGGATCTCTCAATTACACTTTTGTCTCTTGCTTCCGCCACCTATCCGAGCTCAAATACCTCGCAATCTGCAACGCCGTTCCGGAAGAGATTAGCCCATTGCAAGTATTCCTTCATTTTGACTTTGACTACTCGCCACTGACCTCTTTTCGGTATAGGAGCGAGAGATTCGTCGTCTCCATCGCCGCTTCCATTCCAAAGCTTGAACATCTTTCGCTTGACTGCGTCTCTCGTTCAGTGATGCATGCTCCCGAGCTGCACGGCGTATACCCATATGTACCCTTGGTTTCCGATGACCATGTCATTCCCGATCATCCTGTGTTGGGTTCCGACCTCTATCTTCCAGCACTCCTCCGCATACCCACTTTGCGTGAACTCACCATCCAAAACACGCATCTGGGTGATCCTAGATGGGCCACCGAACCTGTAGCATGCCGCTTAGAGGTTCTAGACCTGGGAAGCTGCTGCCATGAAGACGAGTATTCCAACAGCAAATGCATACAGCGCATCATGACCGCCGTAGGCCGCACAGTTGGCGAATTCTCCCTTACAACCTCAGTCTCCGACACAGTATTCGCCAAGCCAACCGCTACCCCCATGCAAAGACTGCGAAAGCTTCATATCTCCCCTTTCTTCCCCGTAGATGATGTCGTAGACACAATGGCCAACCTCGCCGGTTCTCCAATTGAGAGCTTGTCCATGCAGTGCTTTGAGGACGATGTCGTCGATGTTTGCACTGCCATCGAAGAGTTTCTCAGCCTGCGCGTCGAGCGCGGGCCAAACTTTTATGGCAAGCTCTCACGGATCGACGTGTCTATTACCGTTCAGGACGGTTTCATTCCCGCCATTGATGCAGAGTCTAATGCTGAACGCTTCCGGGCGACCAAACACCTACAAGAGTTCTGCCGCGACTTGCGCCTCGCAAGTCACTTTCAGAAGGCATCCCCATTGGGTTCAGGCCGAGCTTCTCGAGGTCGTTCTTCGAGCTTTGCGGCAGACCTTCGATGGCCTAGTATCAATACCTCCGTAGTTGACGGACGCAGCCGGTCCATGACAATATGAATGGCCTCCTTATGGTGCCTGTTTACTCATGATCTCCTGATTGATATACTCCCAATATTGCTATAAAGCGTCTAGTAGAGGGATGGAATCGGAAATTTCATTAATTGTTACCTTTCTTGTTCGAACTTTTTTTTTTCTTTGGTTCATGGTTCCGTAACTTACTTGTCTAACTTATTCTCTGTACTACCATTCCTCACGTTTACATACATATACCAAACCTCTCATTCGACGCATGCCTGTACATTAGTACACAAAAATACACGCGCTCATTTGTAATGGAATTCGTGTGCGGTGCGGGAGTTTATTCAAACTTTGCTCTTATCGTCATAGGAAGCTCGACATCGGACCAACCTGCACTGCTTGCGCCACTTACAGACTGCAAAGTAATCCGCAGGGCATCCATGTCGTCAAATAGATCAAAAACCTCGATGCAATCCGACCTTTTTGCTTGAGATCGTGTCGGACGCCACCATCCCTGTGAAAATAGCCCACTGTTGAGTGGTGCAGCAACTGGCCTTGTTCATTCATTATACCGCAACGTGTAAATTGAGCTAGATAAAGAAACTCCCAGGTCACCCGCCGCAAAGCATGCCGTTCCCAGAAGACAAGAAAACTTGCGGTACGGGGAAGCGAATCGTGAGACGATAATTACCGAAGCCCTCCGGTGCCTATGGTACAACGGCGTTCCTCCCACAATGTCGTCATCGGATGGACCCCGTCGCTGTAATTCTAGGCCCAGAACACCAATAACCCAGAGCCTCTGAGCCTGTCTCGAGACTCGAAGCCTTCGATCGTGCGGGTGTCATTTCGGATGTCCCTCAAAGGAAGGAAAGTATGACGGGCCATTCAGAGCCAGAGCAAGAATACAAAGGGTTCTAGTTCCGTGATTATCGATTATGAATTATCCGTTGTGAGGAATTGACAAATACTGTTCAAGGGCCACTTCGTGAAGAGTAACAATCCATGCAGCATGTAGAGCTTCAGGCGTAGAATCGAGCGGGTTCACAAAGTTTCGCGTCCTGAATACAACAACATCCACCATTGTTCCCGCTTCTAAACAGGCTGTGACTTGAACTTCCGAGGCATAGGCAAATTTTGAATGTGGAGATATTGGATTGCAGTGCGTCATAATCTTGATGCTAGTATTCATTTGGTGATAAAACGACACCGAGTGCGTGTACAGCTGTAGGATCCGTAGTGGTGCTGAGTGTCTTCATTGGCATCATGATGACAACAGCAATTGAGATCTAATGAGATCGTCATCTGAAGGGAGCAGGCAGGCAGGACCTGAGAGACGAGTAGTGAAATCTCAATTCGTGCCAAAAGGAAACAAGGGATCATCTCTCCCTTTCAACGTCATTTCGAATAAAAATGGCTGTTGTGTGCGTCATAACTTTACACCAATAGGTATTTCTTGGCTATACATTGATGATGGAAGTATGAACGAAACAACTTACTGCTAGTTACCCCCCTCGGATCGGTGGTCCACTCCACTGCAGCAGAGCCTGAACAATCACCAGACTTGCAACGGGCATCAAGAAGGTAGACGAGGCGGCCAATGGAGACTTGGTGAGATGTACGCCTATATTGAGGGGTGGAAAAGACAAAAGGTGATTTGGAAGGAGAAAGGTATTGTAACGCAGAACTCGGGACGACATGGTCAAAGACGTGGTGGATTGTCTCAGAGTGAGTCATTAAGCGCCCATGAACGCTCGAGTCAGTAATTTTGGCGCTCGTAGTTTGGTCGTTTACCACCATGGCTTCGAACACAGGTCCTCAGACTTTTGTACAAAACAGACGTCCTCCCAGGGCATGGGAGTCAAAGGCGCCCGTCCTGGGGGTGGGCGACTCGCTGGGTGCTGGGGATTCCTATCTAGTGGAGAACATCCTAGGTGATGAGCTGTCCTCCACCTCGTTTTCCAAGGTGAAAGAGGAAGTTAAATGGGATGTAATGCATCATAGAGGTGGGAGCTTATAAACATACTTGAATCGTTGATGTTTTAATTAATGCATGTTCAGGAGGAAATGTTCCCCGTTTGGTTGCCGTGCAAGGTGATATAACTAAAGATGGCAGGTATGTAACACCGCTCTTCTCGAAAGAATACAGAACGATATACATCAATTCCAGCTATCCCATTTATCGACATCCCGCTGATGAATCACCTCCTCTCCTGCCATTTACGCAAACCATTAAGCTCATCCGTGATCGTGTTCAGGAACTCGTCGAGCATCCTCTGAACCACGTCTTGATACAGCACTATCGCTCTGGGAAAGACTACATCTCTGAGCATTCTGATAAGACTATCGACACGGTCCGTGGTTCCTCTATTATCAATGTTAGTCTAGGAGCTCAGAGAGTGATGACACTTCGAGAGAAGAAGGAAATGGACCGTGACGCTCCAAGTTCCAGAGCATCTCAACGCATTCCTCTTCCTCACGGATCCATGTTCGTCATGGGTCCCGAGACGAATAAGACTTGGCTACATGGGATCAATCATGACAATCGACCCCTCAAAGTCAAATCCGAAGAGGAAAAGGCGGAAGCGGGCGAGAGAATCAGTCTTACTTTTCGTCACATTGGTACATTTCTCACTGACGACGAGAAGAAAATCTTTGGCCAGGGAGCTACTGGAAAAACGAAAGACGACGCTCGAGACGTAATAAGAGGCGGCGAGGAAGGCGAGAGACTGATTCAAGCCTTTGGTAGGGAAAATCACGACCGTGAATTCAATTGGGATGAATGGTATGGGAAAGGATTTGACGTGTTACACTTTACAATGGAAAAAATTGACCCAAAAGATGGATAGCCAATGTATTTGCATCATGCGCTGTTGAATGTGTACGCTACAGTATTATACCGTAGTAGTATATGTTTCGGAGAACGTGAATTCCCAAGTAATCGTCCGATTGTTGAGGAATACCTCACGGGACCATTCCGCAAGACCATTTTACTAGCACATGTACGAGGCAACAAACACCTGGGCAACACACTCACGACCTTTATCCTCTTTGTAGGCAAGCCATGAATCAATTCAAGGGTCTCAAATGTTTCTACACGTTATCTTGATGGCAGCGTACTCGCTTCTACTTGAAAAGTGCTCATATATTGGAGCGTGGGGGAGATAGAGCAGTGACCTGGGGCTACAAGTGTCAGTGCGTCGGTCAGGGAAAAAGATCTCTACAGGATGATGTGCTCACCGAGGATGCCCATTGTTGATTTTGCAACCGATTCGACGTCCCTCCGATTCTAACTGATCATGACCTCAGACCAGTTCATGCGAGAGAGCTGTTTGAAGCATGTGTCCATTTGGGGACAACCTGTCCGTCGTACCACATTGTAGGCGTGCCGAAAATCCCCGTATTACTGAGGCCTCTTGTCCACCGAATTTCCATTCTTCCCTGTAGCAGGCCGGCGGATCCCCCTAAGGCAGCATTCCACACAGCGGAACCTAGAGTCGTGTCTCCATCAGGATTGTCTGCGTTTTCCTGCAACGGCGGGATGTGGACGAGCAGGAACGGAACCGGAGATGACATAGCTCGGAGGAGAGCCGATTTCGTGTATGGTGATTCCGAGAGAAAAAGGGCAACTACTGGTATCTTCCTTCCTTGCCGGATATTCGAAGAAGCTCCATATTCTTGGCTTCCATCTTCCGAGAATATTGAATCCAAGTTTCGATACACCACTCCCTCTAGCTCCCTCACATATCCCGGCCCAATTTTCTTCTTCTCAGCCTTGCATTGCGCAACCACACGAATCCGTTTTCTTCTCGAAAAATCGACTGCGTCCGACTCTTTCACGCCTTCCGGTACCCACCACCATCCAATGAGATCTATCCCTCCGTCTTCCTTGCCCCCAACACGCGTCAACGACATGGACAGGTGTTGCTCGAGTATAACTAGTGAACGTCGTTCAAACAAAGTTCCACGGTAAACAGTGGTGGCTGTTTTGGGGCTGGATGTGAACATCTGCCGTGATCCGAGAGCAAGTGTGTGGTGTAAAGGTGTGCCATGCAGCGAGAAGGGATTGTGTAGACGCCAACAACCAACGTAGAACATGAGGGAGAGATGCACCGTGAGAAATTATCATTTACTGTACCTTTTGCGACCTGCGTCCTTCATTGCCAGACCTGTGTACGTCCAGCCTTTTCAGCTTTTTTTTTCTAACTCATTATCATCCCAATTAAGTCAGGGAACCACACACATGGCAGACCAGTCCATAAAATCCTCAAGCGACAACACGCCTCAGATCGATAATGGGGACTTGGAGGCGGTCCGAGAATCACTAGTGCAGTCAATCGACAGCCTTCTTAACACGAATGAAGCACCCTCTCTTGATGCTCAGATTAGCTCGATGCGCTGTTGTCTCTCCGAATCCGAGCGAGAGGTCCTCGCTATCGAGGCAGAGATACAGCGAACGAGGCAGTATTTAGAACAGCTGGAGGCCAAAAGACAGGGCATCCACGATTATATCGCAAAACAGAAACTTGTTCTCAACCCCGCTCGGAGAATACCCTCAGAGGTGTTATACCAGATATTTAAAGAATATCACATCACGCCTAACGATTGGTGGGCCAACCCTACGTTCTGCGACTCTCTCTCTGTGAGAAGCATGCACTGGGTGCTCAGTCGTGTTTGCTCGCAATGGAGAACAGTGGCCTTCTCACTTGCGTCCGCGCTGTGGTCGCAACTTCATGTTAAACTTCCTACGGGGTTAGATGGACCAACAATGCTGTTAGGAGCGCACATTCAACATTCCCGCTCCAATCCACTCTCTGTATTCATAAAAGGTGCCTTTCCGTCCTCAGCACCAAAGCGGCATCCCATTCTCACTACTCTGTTTCAAAATGCATATCGTTTGGAGGAGCTCCGGATGTCCATGCGAATCGACGATATACAAGAGGCTTTTTCGTTCTTTAAGCCACTCATACCCTCACTTCGCATTCTCGTAATAAACCACTCCACGTCGATCCAACGTGACGGGACACTCACCGACTCATCGAACCCCTGGGTGGTTGACAGTTTTCAAAGTGCACCCCAGTTATGCTCCGTTGCCTTGATACACATATATCTACCCCACCGTGTCCTACTTCCATGGAACAATCTCGTCAGGCTACGGCTTGTCGTTGCAGGAGGATTCTGGAGAATCTCTCATTTGTTCGGTATTTTGCGCAGCACAGGCAACCTACAACATCTCATGGTCGGGTACCATTTTGCGCACGAACCGGAATTAGCTGCTTCATCGATCATTACACTCCCATCCTTGAAAACCTGGAGTATATGGTGGATTACGCAAAACACTTCAGACCAGGATATCCATCAAGGTGGGAATCAACTTCTTGAGAACCTCGTGCTTCCTCGTCTTCAGAAATTCTATGACTCCATATCACGCCACGGTTCTATGGATTTCTCTCGCATCTCCTCGTTGATAGAACGCTCCGGAAGCCTGGTAAAGACCCTGTCCTGCATGATTTCCGAAACAGACGAATTACTCCTCTCATCTTCAATCGGTCGCATTGGGAAAAATTTGACGTATTTGCGATTGAAGAAAGTTGGAGGAAATTTCACTGAAGCCATCGTAGTGGCCCTTACATGCAGAACGAACTCTGAAGTACACCTTGCGCCCCGATTGACCGAGCTACATCTTCACGGTGGCATGGAGTTCAATGCCACTTCATTCATGGTAATGGTGGAATCTCGAAAGAGCGAGAATGGCGTTGCTCCGCTCTCGCATGTCGCGTTGGATTGTATGGGTCAGAGAGCACCAGAGAATCTGGAAGCTTTTGATCGCTTCGAGGGGGACGATTGCTTTAAGGGCGTGAAGTGGTCTTTCAAACTGTGAAGTTCTCATTGGCTCGTTATACTGTTGAGGTCCGTTTCACCCACATTCTGTCTACTTTGTGCCTCATCAGCATACTGCAGATCGCGTCGAATGCTCCTTCGTACTCATGTATATATATATATATATATATTTGTCAGTTGGATGCGGACAGGAATTAAGCATTTCGAATGAACGCCAACGCAAGCAGCTGGTTGTGTACTACCTATCCAAGCTAGAAGGTGTATGTTCAACATGAGGCCTTGTATGGTCCTCGCCTGCTGCGCCGCGGGCTAGCGGCTAAAGCACACCCTCAAGATGTAAGAGGATATTAGAGAACGATTCTTAAGTAGTGCACGCCTTCAACAGCAGATGCACAGCAAAATACCTCCGAGCGGACCGTAATCGTTTGGTAGGGTAATCAAGGATCCGGAGCAACAATCCGGATACTTAGATATTCCACGTTCAAGTTCGATTCATGCTTTCCAGTATCTACCACCACCCAATGAGATCTATCCCTCTGCCTTCCTTGCCCTGACACGCGTCAACGACATATGGACAGGTATTACTCGAGTTTAGCCAGTGAGCGCCGTTCAAACAAAATTCCACGGTAGACAGTGGTCGTGTCTGGTCGGTGGCTGTTTTCGGGTTGGTTGTGAATATCTGCCGTGATCCGAGAGCAAGCATGTGATGTAAGGGTGTGCCATGCAACCCTCAGCTCATCACTCTGCATGTTAAATAGGCATACGAAGCGGCAGTGCTGTACCGAGATTGTGTAAGCGCCGACACCCAATGTAGAACATGATACATGAGGAAGAGATGCACCGTGAGAAATTGCTCTTTGCGTCCTCCATTGCCGGTCCACGCAAATATGTACGTCCAATCATGTTCACCAGCCTATACTTCAGCTGACATCATACCTCAATGAAGTCAGGAAATCATACGTATGACGGATCAGACCAGCGATTTCTGCCCAAGTTGCGGTTCCCGGCGTCAGATGGCAGGTCTGCTAGTCAACGGAGACTTGGAGGCAGCTCGAGGATCGCTGTCGCAACCAATCGATGGCCTTCTTAACACAAACACTGCACCCTCCCTCGATGGTCAGATCGATTCGATGCGCCGCTGCCTCTTCAACTCCAAGCGAGAGGCGCTCACTATCGAGGCGGAGATACAGCGAACAAAGCAATACCTGGAGCAGCTAGAAGTCAAAAGACAGGGTATTCACGACTATATCGTAAAACAGACGACGGTTCTCAACCCCGTCCGGAGAATACCTTCAGAGGTGCTATCCCAGATATTCAGAGAATATAACACAGCTCCGACAGTTTGGTACGGGAACCAAGATTTTTACGACTCCCTTACAACGAGGAGTATGCAATGGGTGCTCAGTCATGTTTGTTTGCAGTGGAGAACGGTTGCCTTCTCGCTTTCCTCATTATGGTCACAAATTCACGTGGCACTCCCATCAGGTTTCGATGGAGGTGCCATGCTGCTTGGGGTACACCTTCAACGCTCCCGTTCCGATCCACTTTCTGTCTTCATAAAGGGACAATTTGCACCAGTTAAATTATATTCCGGGGGTTGGAAGCAAAAGTTAAAGCGATGGCATCCGATTATCACGACTCTACTACAACATGCTTACCGTTGGCAGAAACTTCAGCTTTGTCTTCGAATAGATCATATACAGGAGGCTTTTTCCTATGTCAGGCCCCTCATGCCCTCCCTCCATTCCCTGATCATCCGTCATACCCAAGGGAGCCAAACCAGCGAAAGGGCTATCGCAGACCCTTCCGGCTCATGGGCATTGGACGTTTTTCGAAGTGCACGCAACCTGCATTTCGTGAAGCTGGAAGATATTTATCTACCGCACCGCGTTCTACTCCCGTGGGACTCCCTTGTCCACCTCTACATTTTCGTTGCAGGAAGTTCATGGAAAATTGTTGACTTGCTCAATATGTTGGTCAGCGCAGCCAGACTGCAATGCCTCGCCCTTCGATATCATTTTATCCATGAGCCGGATGACACCATCCTACCGTTTATCACACTCCCATGCTTACACACTTTGATAATGTGCTGGTTCACTCAGAACACCGGTGACGAGGATATCTCTCGAGGCGGAAATCAATTGCTCGACCATATACTCGTCCATCGTCTCCGGACTTTCCAACATGTCCGCTCAGTCGACCTGGAAAGCATCTGCTCGATGCACGAGCGGTCTGGGAGGTGTCCCATACAGTGCCTTTCCCTTACCGTCTCCGTGGTAGACGACGATTTCCTGCGATTGCTGGATCAGTTTCGGCAAACCTTGACAGTCCTTAGGTTGAGGATGGAGAATAGAAACATAAATGGAACATTGATCACATCTCTTACCTATCGGATGGATAGTGAAGCACAATCTTTACCTCGGCTACGCGAGTTGTATCTCACCGGTGGCATGGAATTCGATGCTGTCTCGTTTGTGGCGATGGTGGAATCTCGCATGCGCCCTCGAGTAGGCGGGGGTGGCGTTTCGCGGTTTTCTCGTATTACACTGAATTGCATGGACCTGGAAGCACCAGAGAACCTCGAGGCTTTTGATCGCTTCGGGGAGGACGAGTGCTTCAAGGGGATGGAGTGGTCTTTTAAATTATGAAATTATGCACTGGCACATTGTATTATTGAGGTTTGCTTTGCCCATATTCTATCTCGAGGAAATTTGTGACTGATCACCACATTGCAGATTATGTTTAGATCGTATTCATATGTAATTTCTTTCCGAGTCCATTGGATGCACACAGTCCGAAATGTACCACACAAATCGCGGGTTGGTGCCATTTATCCGAGACCTATGAGGCCTTGCCCTGCTACGCCTTGAAGATCCCACGACGGAAGCAACTAGGTAGAATTAGAGACCGATGCTCAGTGTACGCCTTCAATAACGCAAGTCGCCAAACGTGCAGCGAAATGCCTCGGACGACCAGAATAGATTGTTATCATTCTGAACTGAGGTACATCATCAAATTCGACAGCAATATGGCGGTAGCCTCAGGTGCAACAAATTGAGCCGCCACGGCCGTCGGCCAACGTCTATGAACCTGCAGTTGTGTCACCTCTTCCTTTGCTGACCTTTCTGGACGACACAGAGAATATCAAAATGAGTATCATCGTTATCGTAGACATGCTATGCTGACCGAGGATCTCGGTTGTTGCGCGCCAATGAACAGGATGTCCCTAACGCAGACGACTCGACTATAGTTCAAGTTGACGATCAAGATGGAGCTGAACCCATATCTTGGTTCGCCGCACTCAACAATGGCAGTCCTCTTTCATTCTGGTCCCTCTTGCTTTCATCGACAACAGCTACGTTTTCCCTCGCAGTCGCAGCTGTGGGCGCCAGCCCATATTTCAGCCCTCTGGTTATCATAGTCCCGGTTTCGTCGTTCTTCATCATGCCTTTGTCGCCGTCGTCTTCATGGACAAGATTCAAATCGCCGAAGTTGGCCGCATCACTATCTCCACTGTGTTACAGTGCGTTTCATGACTTTGCAACGGCCGGGTAGCCGCCTTGATAACGTCAATGGAGATGCTTGTGTTGGCTGAAAGAGGAAGACGGAGGAGACGTTTCCAGTTTGACGTTCTTCGACTGTTGGAAGGATCGCAGTGTACTCATACGAGCGTGGCTACACCTCATACAAGCCACAATCTTGAGTGGGATTCTTGGTGGTAAAGTTGCCGAGTTGAAAAGGAAGTGGGTTGGTAGGAACCAGGGAGTCGTGTAGGGATATCTTGTAATCGTACTCTGCAGCTGGTAATGATCAGACATGTCCAGAAGTGTTTGAAGACAGACTTGAACAATCAATGGGTTGGTGGGTATTTACCATTGCCCCGTTCTCGCCTGCCGCCCCAGGCTACTAGGTGAATCGCATGGATTAAGCACAATAGAATAGCTTGAAATGTGATGCAAAGGTCGTTCAATGCACTTTAACAGCAGTGTAGTGCGTGTAACGAGACGCACAGGAAGGTGTCTCGGACGACCGGTGCGGAGTACCATTGTGTGACCGACGTCAACAGCAACGGGTTCTTGCTCAGCGTGGGCCTATATAGTTAGAGATCCCTATCATTGTTAACAATTCGAAACGCTGGCTGTGTTCACCGCTCACCGGCTAATACATATATCAAGGGTTATGCTTGAGTCTTACAATCTCTTCCTTAAATGACCTTCCCGAACAACACAAAGAATATCAAAGTGAGTACCGCCGTCTTGTCATGGAGGATATACTGACCAAGAGTCTCAGCTGTACGCTAATGAACATGGCGACCCTGACCTAGACGACTCGACGACATTTGACAGCCAAGAGGATGCTGAATGGGTCACCACGCTCGACAAAGGCGGACCCATGTCATTTCGGTCCCTCTTGCTTTCATTGACAACAGCCACGATTACCTTGACTGCCGCAGCTGTGGGTGCTAATCCATACTACAGTAATTTGAATACGACCATCCCAATCTTCGTCGGTCTCCACCACGCTTTTGTTGCCGCTATCTTCATGGACAAGATTCAAATCTTCGAGGTTGGCCGCATCACCTGCAAATCACCCGTTTTGCCGTGCGCAGGGCTTCGCAACCGTCGCGTAGTCCTGACGATGCTGGTGACGATGCATTTGTTGGCTTTGGGCTCGTTGGGAGTTTCGGTGATGACCTTTGGCAGATATCATTCCGGGGTAGACGGGGTGAAGAGAAACCTGTGCTGGCGAAAATTGGAAGATAAAGGAAACGTTCTAAATTTTTTGTTTTTCGATTGTTGGGATGATTACAGCGTACTCGTACAAGCATGGCTACATCTCATGCAGGCGATAATCTTGGGTGCTATTTTTGGTAGTAAAGTCGTCGAGTTGAGGAGGAAATAGTAGGGATCGGGAAATCTTGTAGCTGTATCCTAACAATGACCAGACATGTCCAGAAGTCTTGAAAGGTAGACTGGAACGAGCCAGACTCTTGATTGTTATCGCTGGTGACAGTTGAAAGCTAGCCGGCTTCCGTTCATTACCGGAGTCCGAAGGTTGTCCAGAACAGGTATTCGCCGCCCCAACGGAATGTTGAACACGTGTCCATCTTTCAGCCAGTGGTTGGACCTCGTGTCCCCCAAAAAGCGTGCAATGGGAGAAGGAAAATGCAATCCAGATCGTTCAAGACCCATCGAATGACCGACGGAAGATGATATTCCAGGTATTACCAGGATTTGAGGCACGAAAAAGCGGTGAAATTTGGCGAGAAAATGGGTAACTAGAAGCGAAGGCGTGACTCCACAAATCAGTTGCCCCAAAATTTTGGAGGTCATATATATATACTCCGCTTGGCTTACGGCTTTCTTTATTCCTTCCCTTTTTTCCTTCAACAGTGGTAGCTGGTCGCCATGTCCGACGTTGTCGACACAAAGGCTCCTTCTCCGGTCCTCAAGGTCCCCAAAAAGTCATCTCCGATGGCTGCAGGCAAGGAGGAAGAGCCCGCCGACCTCAACCTTCCCGATAACTATGTCTCTCACGTCCTCCAAACCCAAAAATCTTTACCTCCCATCAAATGGTCGAACATTTTGAGCGAGATTCAATGGATATCATTTTCGGTCATCTTTGGGGCACCGGTGGTTGGCTTTATTGGTGCTTACTACACCAAGTTGAGATGGGAGACTTTGGTTTGGAGTGTAATTTACTACTTCTGCACCGGCTTGGGTAAGCTGAGTCGTTTTCATGTTCCTTTGAAGCTTGTTAACCTTTCTTCTAGGTATCACCGCAGGATACCACCGTCTTTGGGCTCATCGTGCCTATAACGCGTCGCTCCCGCTGCAATATGTTCTGGCCTTGTTCGGTGCCGGTTCAGTGCAAGGAAGTATCAAGTGGTGGTCGCGAGGACACCGTGCTCACCACCGATACACTGACACCGAATTGGATCCGTACAACGCCCACAAAGGTTTCTGGTACGCGCACATTGGCTGGATGCTTGTCAAACCCAGGAGAAGGCCTGGTGTGGCGGATGTTAGCGACTTGAGCAAGAACCCAGTCGTCAAATGGCAGCACAAGTATTATGTGCAGCTTCTCTTGCTTATGGCACTCATCTTCCCGACCCTAGTCGCTCACTATGGCTGGAATGATGCCAAGGGTGGACTCGTCTATGCAGGTGTCCTTCGTCTGGTCTTTGTGCACCATGTATGTGATCCTCGGAAACTACATTCAGCATTTATTGATCCTTTTTACAGTCGACTTTCTGTGTCAACTCACTCGCACACTGGTTGGGAGAGACTCCATTCGACGACAAGCACACTCCCCGTGACCATATGATTACGGCGTTTGTCACCATCGGAGAGGGTTACCACAATTTCCACCACCAGGTATATTTTATCCTAATTCAATGTGTCTTCTTTACTGACCCTCGCCCCACCAGTTCCCGATGGACTTCCGTAACGCTATCAAATGGTACCAGTACGATCCCACCAAGTGGACCATTTGGGTTCTCTCCAAGCTCGGCCTCGCCAGTCACTTGAAGGTCTTTCCTGAGAATGAAGTTCGCAAGGGTCAATTGACTATGCAACTCAAGAAGCTTCGTCAGACCCAGGAGGACCTCACATGGCCTACCGATAGCAACGACCTACCTGTAATCTCTTGGGAGAGCTGTACGTACCTCCTCGGCTCGCGCATTCATCCGGCTGACGTTTCCCAAGTCCAAAAGCAATCCAACAAGCGGCCGTTGATTCTCATCTCTGGTTTCATCCATGATGTCTCTGATTTCCTTGAAGAGCATCCTGGTGGCCGACACCTGCTTGTGAAGTACATTGGTACGTACATTGTGGATATTTCATTGGACATTAACTCACGGTCCTTCATTAGGCAAGGACGCTACAACGGCATTCTTTGGTGGTGTATACGATCACTCCAATGCTGCTCATAATGTAAGCTTTCATTCATCTAGTCCATCATTCTCTTACTGATCCTTCATTCATAGTTCCTTGCAATGAAACGTGTCGGTGTCCTCCATGGTGGACATCCCCATGCCCTCGATGACAAGACTGTTCCTCCTGGCTCGCGCCTCAAGATTGCTCGATATAACGAGCTCAGTTCCTCATATAGCAGTAGCACGGCTTGGAGTAGCGATGAAGGCTCGTTCAACTAGGCAGCGGCATGATGCAAAAAAGGTGTCTTGTTTTCCTGTCAATGTCGCATTTTTGGGTGTATTATGCCGTCTGATTTCAGCTCCCTTCCATTCCTTTTTCCCGGTGCATATGAGAACATACAATAGAACCGACAAGTTGAAAGTTACATAGACGTGTACCTGCATACATACAACGAACGTTGAAGTTGTATATATTAATGATTTCTACCTAACGACGATGCTGTTTCGAATTCAGGACCATGAATCGGAAGAATAGTTGAAGGAAGTGTTATTGCAGGTCTAGTTGGCGCTACCAAATGATTTACTCTGCTTATCATTGGCTTATCACAACCATGGAGGTACACCATCTCAAGGGATCGAAAACCCTGGTGCGATTTCTTCCCGGCTCTATCTCCAACGAACATTATGAGCTCAAAGCCTAACGGAACGCTAGCGTCCAACTCCCTAGTCAAGTTGTCTGAACGTGGTCAGACACGAGTTTTCCATCTCCCGAACGCAAACCCGCCTTCAACTGGGCGTTTCTACGACGCAGAACGAAACCCAGACGGTCCCGTCAGAGCAAACAGCGCGGAAAATGGGCTCATGACGGACGTACTTCTCAAGGTTAGCATCCGAATTTATGTTTCACTGAACGATCGATTGAGATCTTCTTACTCCAAAATACTCCAAAATTGGGCAGTACATCCACGACCACTTTGAGTTGACGCCGTATCATCTCAAGTATCGTATGTGTCACTTTCTATCCGCTTTCTTCCTCAATCCTGAACTGGCTGTTGACTCGGACGCGACAGGTAACGCGTTTACTTATGGGTACGCACCGACGCTGGTGGAGGTGATGCCACGTTTTTTGAACAGGACATTGAAGCCACGGATACCTATTACACCTCAAGTTACAGCAGTTGGACCAGGGATAGGAGGAATATTCGCCCAGTTGATATGGCATCTGTGTGATCCTGGAGATGGGGTGTTGATGACCACGGTGCGTGCAAGGTCGAAAAGACACATTTGACTCTACTTGATACGTCTCCAGCCTTTCTACCGTGAGCCAAAGATCTGTTCTCCGGTGCCATGAAGAATTTCCTGACGACTCCCATAGGGGATTATGTCCGTGATATAGTCTATCCTGCACGAGCTGTTGCAGTTGGAGTTCATATTCCTCCAGAGGTCAACCCTTTATCGCCTGCAGTTGTACCATTCATTCGGAATGAATTTGAAGGACGGAAAAGTCGTGGCGAGAACACTACTGCTGTAATTCTTTGCAACCCACACAACCCGATCGCTCAGGCGTATCCAGTGGAAACGATCCAGGCCTATGCAGCTCTGGCTGAAGAGGTACACCTACCCTCCATTTCTGATAAAAGAACTCGATTAATGCGGTCTTTTAGTTGAATATCCACCTTATCGTTGACGAAGTCTTTGCAAACGAAGTGTTCAAAACCCGTTTCTCGCCTAACCCAACATCATTCACCTCAATTCTCAGCCTAGACACATCCTCCGTCTGCAATCCAGCAAGGATCCACGTTCTGGCTGGGCCGACAAAGGATTTCGGTGCCTCTGGTATCAAAGTAGGCGCCTTGGTGTCGCAAAACAACCCCGACGTTGTGAAAGCTATTGGGGACAGTTTGATGGCCACCCCGATTTCCTCAGCGGCTGATTGCATCTTTACGGCTATCCTGGACGATGAAGAATTTTGCGATTCGTACCTAAAGGATAATAGGATTCGGTTGGCCAAGGCATTTGAACTACTTGGCGAGTGGTGCGAATTTCATGGGTTACCGTGCGTTCTTGGTTCCGGGCTACTTGCATCGTTTGTAAGATGCTTACCTCTTTCGTGCCAGATTCGTGCGTGCAGAAGCCGCTGTCTTTGCATTGGTAGACCTTGCACCAATCATTGGCAAATCTGAAGATCAAGCATTACCCATTCGCGAACAAGTGGCTAGTGCAGAACGGAAGATCCATGAGGGGGGTGTACACCTGGTAGGAAAGGTTTCGATTCTCTACTCGAATTGCGTCTGAGGTTCCTTCCGTGCGCCAGAACTCAACGTTGACCTCGCAAGACCAAATACCGACGCGCTTCCGCTTTGTTTTCTGCATGCCAGAGAATGTTATGAAGGCTAGTCGGCCTTCAGTTCCTCCCCAAGTAACCCTGACGTTTACCACTCATTTTAGATCGCTCTCCGGAGAATCGAAAAGACGTTCGGTCTCCAGCATTGCTTCGATGCTATATGACAGGAATTGACACGTTGGTAAAACTTCTTGTATATTGATCAAATTACAGATAGAGCATTTACACGATAAGACTTGGCATGGAAGAAATGCAGGGATTCGGTTTATACGTACATGAGGTCGTGTCAGTGAGAGCCGGCAGTTTCACCCAAGTGATGCCTAAACATCCTGTCTTGCAAACGTGCCATCGCCAAGTCGCTACGGGGAGCTGTGGCCGTACGGTGGAACATCAGAAGGCGTTTCTATTAGGGTGAGGAGATGCAGGGAGGTGCGCGCGATACTATCCGAACCGTTTGTCTTCCATGGAGCTTGTACTCGGTCGAACTGGACAGAAACAGCGGTTCGTCCGTACCAAACCACTTGCGGGGGTCATTGGTGAGACGAATCCTGCCCCAATCGTCCTGAATCCCGTTAATCCGATCGCAACAATCACTGAAACCGGGCGGCAGCATTGTCGAACAACAACCGACATTCAATGTGTAGTAAGTCATGGGAGTCGATGCCGTTGAGAATGGACAGGACCGCATGATCATCGTGTGATTGGGATAGATCCGACTTGGTTGCGTCCCACGGTGATCGCACAACTGATAATGTCGGTGAGGAGAATAGGCGGTGATGGTTAGGGCCAAGAGAGTCTAGATCACAGGGACGCCGTTGCAATACGTGGCTGCTTGCCCTTCGCAAGCCAAACTGTGGGATATCAATATGCGGGAAGAGTGGCAGGGACGGTGGCACGCAGTGAAACCAGCTGGAAGAGGTAACTTGGACGGAAACCCGGGCGCCCAGGCGGGGATCGGACCAAATGGCCAGATTTCTCGTGCGCAAGTCGTAAAGGGAAGTATGACATTGGATACTTGAGGATGAAGTAGGTTTTGTGGTTATGGGTATAATCACAGATTATCTGAGAAGTGACGCCGTGCTACAGTGTAAGAAGAAAGGTTAGCTTGAGAAGAGTTGTGAAATCTAGGAACGTACCTGTGGCTATTGGCTATTAGACAGACAACATCGCGATGATAGAGCCTCAGTGAAGGTTGAGGAACGGGGAATACGGGAAACTGGACGATTGAGAGAGCGTAGAGAGGTGTTGTGGGAAGGGAACAAGAGTGGGAAATGGCAGTTTCTTGTATTTATAGGCGACAAATTTGAGACCCACGAGGCATTTTTGCATGTGAGGCATTTTTCCGCTGATTACGGCATCTTCCGAGCCTTGCTCCCGACTTTGTTCATGTTGTTGGATTGACTTGTGTTGGTCACTAGCTTCGTCCACCAATTCAGCAGGTACAGGAAGGCCATGTTTCCCTAAACATGTACTCAATCCAGAATACCGTCAACATGGAACAAGGTGAGGCGCAAAAATTGCATTCTTTCTCGAATTCTTATGCTACAGTCGAGTCTAGGAGTTCATTTGTATTCAATAATCATCCCATTTCCCCCATAATCCAGCCTCTTTCCATCTCTCACTGCCACCCATGATGCAGTGTGCCTTTACTCCTCTATTCCTCAGTATACTCATTGCAAGCCTCCCTACATGTCCCCTGTGCGATAATGTAAAGACGGCCTTGCCTTCAAGGGAGGTGCCAAACTCCGTATCATTCGCTGAAAGTCGTTCATCTAATAGTTTGTACTGCTTGACCATAGTGGGAGGGTGTCGGTATGGATTCAAGTTGTCCAATGAATCGACCGGGAGATTGCGAGATCCCGGGATATGCGACTGATCAAAGGTCGACTGATCACGAAGGTCGAGTACAACGTATTCTTGTGCACCCTTCTTGTCGTTGAGGTCTGACACTGGCTCAGCCACACCCGCTACAGGCGCGATCCCACCTTTCCGGGAAGGCTTCCATGCAGGATCAAACAACATTGCATAGGCCTCTTCAACAGACACCTCCCAGTCGATGTTATACCTAAAGATAGCGTCACAAAACCGATCACCCCCTGATGATGGGATAGCTTACCCGTAACAGTCAACATCCAGAAGTTCGGCATTCTCAATCTTCGGAAAGTAATCTGGTCCCAGCTTCTCCATATACTCGCGTATATATTGGGCAGGCTGGTCGCAGCAAATGAAAACGCCTACCAAAAAATTAGACAAGAAGGTCGCAACGTGCCGGAAGCAACTCACATGGTATCTCGCCATCCTCATTCCGCAGAGCATCCAACCTTCCGGCTTCCTTTTCTCTGTTGAGGTACTTGAGGAGACCTAGGAGTGCGAGTCCTGAGCTTGGTCCGACCAATAAGCCGTTTCTGCACAACTCGAGGCTCTTCTCAAAGGATTCGAACGACGGGACTTCTTCAACGCCGTCCACTGCTTCTCTCCATGGGAAATCCACTGGTTCGAGGAGACTAAACATGCGAGGACCAGGTACCTACAATCTGGCGTAAGTTCCATTCCAAAACCCTGGTAAAGGTGCTCACTCTTTCGCCATTGTTAGGACAGACTCTGCAAAAAATGAAAAACGATCAACGAGGAGAATAATCTTCACGGGAAATGAACGCACCCTATTCGTTTTGCTGATGGTTTTTTATCTTTCAAGTATAGACCTGTACCTGTCATCGTTCCTAAAGACGGAAAAGAATATTCGGCAAATATTCATTCGCTTTACAACTAGCTACTCACCAGACGTCCCGATGGAAGCAGCGAAGACAGACAAGTTAGGCATCTGCTTCAGGATCTGTGGTCCCGTCCAGCGAACATGGGCTTCCCAGTTCTGTAAACGTCGAATAAGTAGACGTCGAGGACTAGTTTGGAACGGATGCGAGTACCTCCGCATTTGAGTATTGATCAGGGTTGTACCAGCCCTCTTGCTGTCCGTCAACAGTCGCTTGGTAAATCCCTCCGTTCGGGTCTTGAGGCTCTGGCTGACCATGTCCGCCGAAAACGGTTCTAAAAGCGAGATCAAGTGGTGTACGGGTGCTTTAGGTTGACGAAGACATACAAATCAACACCCTAGCAAGAATCGTTATTCGGCAATAACCACAGGCAAGGGAACCGAAGACTCACGAAGAATCTGAGCTGGTCTAGCTTCGCAGGTGTGGTCTTATTCGACATGTAGGCCTTGACCCTTGGGATATCGTAGATATTCGCAATCAACCCCAACGAGATGACCGTGCTGCCGGAGGAGTACTCGACTATGGTGTGTGTGTCAGGTTTGATACGTCCATCTTCTTTTGCCCTGAGGATCATGTTGAGGGCTGACAGCATATTCCATCAAGCCGTGACGACCAACTGAGGTTCGAGGGTCACCCACCAGGAAGGAGCTTCACGTTTAAAGCTGGGAGACAGCTCATAAGCTTCGCATAGATCCGGACACCATCTATGTAAGCGTGAGCCTCATTGAATTACCAGAAAAGAAGTAATGCTCACCATCGCGTAAGGGGTTCAATTTACGGGGCAGTTCAACGAGCTATGGGCAGTGTTAAACGAAGGAGAGACATCAATATGTAGGCAGCGCGTACTGGCACTGGAGGACACTTGTCTGGGTCATAAAAGCTGACCAGCGAGTCTTCTCCAGAGTAGACGTTCAAGACAGGATCTGCAGGCATTGGGTAGGCAAGGAATCTGGAGTTATGATTTTTTTTGTGAAGACGCTATATGAAGGATAAGGTAACACAACAGAACAAATCGACGTTCCAAGTCGGTAGGACCTTTGTAGGACCCGATTGAATAGCCGTTCGTAAACTCTGGGATCTCCCATAACAGGGGTTCGCCTTGGTTTTGATCAGTTCATAATTCGATCTGAACCAGTGTGCGGAACAGATCTATATAGAACGGGACGACGGGCTAATCGTTATCTTTGATCTTTATTATCTATGCGAAACATCAATCTCCGCTTTTGAACTTCACGCGGGGCTGAAGCGCTGAAGGCCCACGGCCAAGGGTACCTGAGCAGGCGCTGTATTTGCACACGCTTTTCCTGCTGCTAGTCGCTCCTTCGCTTCTCTCTTCAGTTTATCATCATCATCTCACTTCGGACTGCTGTGCTTCAACAAGAAGAGGGCACATACAAAGGCGCCCAATGCAATGGCTGTCGTAACGATACTAGCACAAAGAAGTCGCGCCGATGGACTCTGCAAAGTAGGTGGTGATGCTGTTCTGGAAAGTTCTCGGTCTGGCAGGTTTTTGTCCGGGCCTCGGCCTAGTCTAGGACCCCAAATTTTGTCCGTGTTTAAAAATTGAATCTGCTCACTTCCACATCGCTCTCTAACCCCCAAAAACCTTCGGGACTACAAGCGACAGTGTCCCTCTGTATGGCTATGTATTTATTTTAATAAATTTCAGTGTTCTGGTAGTTCAAAAATTCATTCTTTTGTTGAAAAATCACTGATTTTGCATTAACTCAGCATTCATTTGGGCGCTGCCTGAGATTCTGGGATAAAAATGCATCCAATTGTCTTCTCTTAGGTATTTTACGCTTATAAATGTAATCTGTGCCTTGCACGCCCACTGGGGCTTGCACAGATAGGTGTTTAAAAGCAACCATTGATGAGTGTGACAGTGGAGTTTGAATCCTGCTATTCAATGACGCCTGCTCCCCAATCTAGTCAATCTGTTCACTATACTCATATTTTCCACCCATCAGAGCCTTCGTCAAGTTATATTCCACCACATCATATTGCACATATCCCTCCATATTGTTCATTTAATGGCAATCCTACTTTGTAGGTCCTAATTCTAGTTTATATTCATGGTACATACTGGTTTCTTCTTGAACCTGAACTGTAACTATATCTTCCCTTTGAAAAATAATGGTACTTATTGAATTTTACAATGACAATATGGCTTAAAATGCTTGACATGAACAACTTTTGGCTTCTTAGCATTAGAGCATGCACCAAGCAACAAGAGGAAGATGAGACACAGTGACCCCTGAGTGTCATCAGCACTGTGACATCTTGTGACTGATTTTTTCAAACACCTCCCTTTTCAGACTCCTCTCACCAGCATGCCTCTCCCTCAACACCTGCAAAAAGTACATAGCATTATAATAGGGTTATAACCCCCCTAATGCATTATGACATTCATAATCATTAGTGACCCTGTTATATGCCAAGTCAGATATGATAACTTAGTTGTAATGTGGTTGTAAGGTAGTTGTAACATACTGTAATAATTATAACCAGTTGCAATGACACTATAACCTAAAGATAATGTTACAACCACATTACAACCCTACTGGATAGCAAATAGGTACCAAATCCTTATCAGAATCACTCACACATATAGCACACATAAATATAAATGTAAAATTACCTATATTGAACTGTGCTACAATACACAGTTACATAATAGTATGAACATACACAAAACACCATACATATACTCCAAATGGATGAAAACTACCATTCTTGCAGCTTTGAGCAATCATATGAGTGACTGAGGTCCTTGGTCAGTCAATAACAGGAGCAGGGTAGGTGGTGGACTTACTCAGAACTGGTGTCATAGGAGGGTCCATACAACTAGCAAACAATGCAGTGCTATGGATGGAAGTAGGATGTAGATGTACATTGTAATAGTGCCATTCTCCAATGTGTACATGATTAATGAGTCAATAATGATCCCAATACTGCAAAGTTTCAGCTATTGTAGACAAAAAATAGAGATTTCAGCATGTATGTTATGGACTTTGACTTGCTGCTTCTCAGAATGACCATCATGGCACAGGTAATTAGCATGTCAACAGTGGAAGAGAGCCTCAGGCCCACAGAGAAAATCCACTGCAACAGTTGTCAGGGTGAAATCTTGCCTGAAGAAAGAATAGCATACATGATATTTTGACTTGAAAAGGTAGAGACTGGGCTCCTTGAACCTGTTGGAAAAAGAATGAGGATGGTGAATGAACATGTCAAGGACTTGATGGGGATGAACATGAGATGCATGGTTTCCTGTGAAGAGCATGTAAGCTTGTCATACAAGAATAGCTACATCATGAGAGTTTGAGTGTGAATACAGGTGCAGTGTTGGTGTTATCTATGAAAAGCTGAAAAGGTTCTTTGTGTTTGTATTCTTCTACACTATGCCTGAGAGCCTGTACAAAAGACAACTAGTGAGCTTGAAGTCAGCACTGTACAGAGTACATGAGGTGTACATGCATAGTACATGCATACACTCAATTGTGGTCTTTCTAACTGTAACCCCTTTCTTGATCCTTCATCTCTATATGGTGAGTTAAGAGAAGCTAAATGATGCATAAGTGGTAAAGGTGACTCTGGTAGTTTGGATTTGGGTGATTGTGTTCATGTTCACATTCTCTTGGGTGATAGGGCAATGCATATGGACAGGATTAAAAATGGCACATTTGAGCATTTTCAATTTTACATATCTTTATATCTTCAATGTGTGCATTATTGACATTGTATATTATATTAGATCTTGCTGAGACCAGAACCAGTGATTTTTGAGCTTGACAGAGAGGAAATGGGGGAGCTGTCGTTGATGTCGTTTGTTGATGGTGGTGGTTTGGGCAAAGGGTTAGGCATAGGTATTTGTCAATGCTGCAGTGCTTTGGCTGCTGTGAAGTTGAGGCAGTTGCCTCGTGTATTCGCAAACCAACTCTGACTTGTTGATATTTTATTGTACCTACACTTTCATATTTCATGGACACAAATTAGTTTATCAACAAATATTTTATTATAAATATAGGTAATACTAAAGCCTTGTTACATTGTTTTGTTACACAGTGGGTTTCATACACTGTTGCACTAAGAAAACTTTACCTATATTCATAATTGTGTTATAATGTACATGTACTGGGGTTTTAACCTGCAGCAATGATATCAGATGGGCTGTAATGTGGTTGTAATGTAGTTGTCAGGGAGTCATCAGGCAGTCAAAATATTTAAATATATTGCAACTAGGTTTTAATACAGTTAGAACTTGACTGAAATTATTATGATGCATTGTAACACTCATAATTCAGTTGCAAGGCTATTACAATAATACATACTTTTTGCAGGTGAAAATCCCATCATTGAATGTGTACTATATGGGGTGTACAGCTAGTTTAGATGCTAAAGGACCTACCTAATGATGCTGAATGATAAATATGAATGGGAAGGTATAATCTGAGATGCATTTTAAAAAAATTTTAAACACCCTCTGAGTAATAGTATGGTTGAAAAGACATTGTCACTGTGGACATTGTGGCTTTTGAAGCAATTATTCTATGAGATGGTCTCTGTGGTAGGTGGAGTGCATGTGGTGAACAATGCAGCCATCCTGCAGGGGGCCAGTTTCTGTCCAAATCCATATGGGCATTGGGCTCTCTGAGCCCAGTTGTCCAAACCCTGGAGCAGCACTGCCACCCACTTTACAGGGTCCTCCAATGGGGGTTATGTCTGGAGCCTGATTGTTGACAACACTGCAAGCTGAAAGTGCATTTTTGATGAGTTTTGCATGTGTTTTGGGGTCAGATGCAAATTTCCAAGATTCAAAGCAAAAATGTTGGTTCTAGTGCAATGTGACTATTACTTTCTTCTCAGTAATCAAAAGAGCCTATAATCATTGGGTACTCACAGGAGTGTGCCAGATATTGCAAGTCCTAGAGTTCCACCAATATTGTGCACAAAGCTAGAGGAAATCATTGTAATCAGTTTAATCTGACTCTTGTAAGCTATATTCAGCTCCTCATGGCAGTGACAACTTTGCAGTCTACAGCATCTTGGACTGCCACAGTCAGTGGATGACTTCCCATAAGAATTAATTGCCAACTGGCAATTTCAATGAGATCCTGAAAGGAAATGAAATTGGGTTATTTGCCAGGTTAATTGCACTCTCCTTTTCCATAAGAAATTAATTGATGTGTTTGTACTAGCTGATGGTCCACCAAATGCTTTCTGCCTTCTGTACTCTTGGTCATGCTATCCAGTCATCCTCCAGCAAGAAATTCTGCCCAAGAGAAGTCTATTATGACTTTCTGTTCTTTATGGGCCTTCCTATGCATTCTAAGTCAGTAAAGGGACCCAAGGCATGCAAGAGGACCACTCTCAAGCATGGGATGCCTGGTGGAGCATATACTGAATTAGGCTTGCTTATCACAAGGAATTTTAAATGAAGGTGAAAATTGCAACAAGAAACCATCTAGAGAGGGGTACTGACCACTCTCTAGATATGAAGATTTAGAACCACCACTTCATTTCAAATCTCACTGATGGGAGGTTCCATCCCACCTTGCTGAGCTCAGCTTGCCATTTCAAAGTGATTAATTGACAAAATTTTGTCAATTAATCTCTATAAGAAGTCATCCAGTGACCTAGAGTGTACATATTAAGCCATGAGGACATAGACAAAGCTGAATTACTAATTGAAACATTTAACCCACTCCAAAGCCTGTGAGAAGTGAGAACCCAACCTGTTGCATATGAGGTGTAAAAGTGTCAAAAATTACTTTGTGTTGTGATTTATATTCATCATCTCAATAGACTATGTTTTTTGGGCTTTTTTGAGGTTACTTGAGCTTGCAGTATAGCTCTGATTATGTTCATGTAAGATTCTGATTATGTTTGTGTGAGATTCTGGTCATGTTTGTGAGATTCCAGTCATGTTTATGAGATTCTGGTCATGTTTGTGTGAGATTCTAGTTATGTCCTCATGTGGTATTCTATTAAAATAAGTGAGGATACTAGTGTAAGGAGGTAGTGAAATGAGTGATATGAGGGTCAGAGATACTGGGAAGACTGCAGCAAGGGCAACAAGAAAAGGTATGATGAGGTGAATGAGTGATCTATTCCTTCTTGAAAAAAAATAACTTTGAAGTGGTGACTTGCCAGCTTATTTCTGGCCCATTTTGTCATCTGAGGAGCAAGAAATAGAGACAAAATATTCAATAATATGCTGGCTTTTTAGAGCATGATGAAGATGAATGGAGATTGCACTGATTAGCAAAAACTGTATAGTGCTATAATGAGTTCCCCAGAGTTTATAATCCACCTGCAGGGTATTATAACCCTTAAAACCAGTCATAACCCCCACCACCCAGGCTACAATCAGGTTATAATCCCCCTGGAGCTAGATTAGAACACTTTCCAGTTTTTACTGGCAGGCTGGCAGCTAGGTCATAAGTTGTGTGCAAAAATTTTGCTGGGAAGCCATCTCTATGCATGGGAACAACCCAGTGGCTGCCTCACACAGAGAAAATAACTAGTTCAAGTGGGTCACTCATAAAACCTCATCCTTCTAAGGTCAGTCAAAAGTCCATGTTCAGAGCAGATTCAATGACTCAGACTGCAAAACACTGTCCATTACTGGTTCTCAAAGTTCACTCAGCTCTTCAGGACTCTGGAATATGAAGGATACCTTACTAATTCCTCAGTCCCTTCATATCCTGGCAGCCTCAATAAACCTGCTACTAGGGCAGAAAATCCTTCTGCCTGCTTGTCACCTAGCTTTCAGCTAGCTCCTTGCAGGCAAACTCAAATGTACCTTAGCCACATCACAGGCAACCATTATTTTGAGGGCAGTTACAACTTACAATAGATAATGGGAGGTCAACTTGATATGATAAGGCACTCTTGAGCAACACAAGTTAAAAAATTATAAACTTTGCCGAGTCTCCTTAAGAGCAGGAGGAAAATCCACAAGAAGCCACTTAATGAATCACCAATTGCAGGATAAGAATAATTCATGTCCAAAAACATAAATACATTAACAAATGATACCTTTTCTTGCTGCCCTTGCTGCAGTCTTCCCAGCATTTCACCTTTATCTCTGACCCTCATATCACTCATTTCACTACCTCCTTACACTAGTATTCTCACTTATTTTAATAGAATACTACATGAGGATGTCATAAATTGGTGATATGGAGAGATAATGAGGTAATAATGAGAAGTCAAAATTGATTATCCATAAATGAGAATGAGTACAGTTTTTATAGTAGTTTTCTATGTTTTATATATGAAATGTGTATGAAGAATAAGAATTCAAACTGAGGATAAGACTTGGACATGTAGGAAGAATATAGAAAAAACTGAAATGAGTCTGAGGATGTAAAGTGCTATTTTACAACAGAGGACATGACTAGAGTCTTGCATGAATATGACTAGCTAGAATCTTGTGTGAACATGACTGGAATCTTGCAGACATGACCAGAATCTTGTGCGAACATGATCAGAACTATACTGCAAGCCCAAGTAACCTCAAAAAAGCCCAAAACATAGTACTATTGAGATGACAAATATAAATCACAACACAAAGTAATTTTTGACACTTTCACACCTCATAGTCATGCAAATAACAAAGACGGAGTTAAGGACAAGGTCAATCCCAAGCTTATCACCCAGCCAGACCAACCAGTGAGGATGAGTTTCTACATGAATAAATAGTTTAGTATAAGAGTAACCCAAGAGTGAGAAAGGTAAACATACTCAATGACAGCCAGGTGATGATCAATCCTGAGATGGGACAATATGAATGCTAAAACCAATGCTGACTATATAGAAGCAAGGTGAATTATATTGCCTACTTTACATGACAGTGAAAGTGAGCATCAACATTGCACTCTCCACAGGGAAGTATCTGTACACAAGCTGATAGAAAGCCAGGATGTAGAAAACCTGCACTATGGTCAGGTATCCATTGATGAAGTGAGTAATTGCTGTGCCAACAATTTGTTATTGGAAGATATAGACTATTAATAATTAATAGTCAAGTGAGTGCCTAAGGATGCTGATAATGACTGATTGCATACAAGGCAACAAAGGGTATTTGGGCCCTGTTATGCCTGTATGACTTGACTCGGCTGTAACCTGTACAAGACCTTGTATGAGGATTACCTATATACTCTTTCTATCGTGTCCTACACGTTTCATTAATCTCCACACTGTATGTCTTATAGCACGTTTTTCTTGTAGCAACATCTTGGTCACTGTCCTCATAGGCTACACATGTTTCTCTGCTTATGCTTCTCCCATTAGTATATAAACCACTGTATTCTACTAGTATACCCCAAGTGGAAAATTAATGTTGTTCTATGCTCTTCTCTTCTCTCCTCTACTTTGCTTTCAATCTTGCTTGTGTGGAGACCCTTCATCTCAGCCAAGCTCCGTAGTTCAGTAGTGCTGTTGCCAATAGCCTCAGTGAACCCACCTCCTTTGTACAGTAATCCTTGTTCAGTACTCTCCTTGCTATTCAGCTGTACTTGTCCTTGTCTTTTGCATAGTCTTAACAGGCCTTCCTACAGCACAAAGATGACAGCCAGAGCTGTGCCAACACATAAAGGAACCACAACATGAACATCATTCCAAGAGTGTTCCCTACCTTCCTATGTCAAAGCCACCTGAGGAATTAGATGAATAGGGTTTCATCGTGCATTCAAAAGGAAGTCTCACGACTAGCAGTGTGAAGCTTCCAAACACAAGAAGGGAGTTCATGAAGTCTACACGGTGAAATTTCCTGTGCAAGGTTCACATTTGACCATTCTGAAGGGTCATTTCTGTACCTACACTCTCCAATCACTATCAATGGGTTTGAGAGGCATGAAGAAATAACAGCAAAGTGCTGAAAATGCTGTAAGTGGTAACAGCAGACAAAAAATTCATCTCCTAAGTAGGTTCAGGTAGTGATAAGATGTTTTGAATGGTATGACACTCCCAGGTTGACGTCTCCAAAAATTTTCCGTCAATAATGGGGCCAGCTCCATAAGCAAAGGCCACGGACGCGCCCTGCTAATCAACTCAGTGATACTGCGTGGCAAAGAGGTCGCTGTGACGTTTAAGATTGAGCCACTAATCAAGTCCTTAAAGGGCTGTATACTTGAAGGAGAGCCAAGTGAGGGTACATCAAAACCAGAGTACTTGGCAATGAAAGAACTCTTTGGAAGGGGTTTAGGTCGCGAGTGCGATCCGAACCGGGTAAAATGGTATCAGTTGTACCAATGACTCGTCATGCTTCTTCTCTAATGTATATGTACCTGGTGCCGTGGAGAACGGAGACTTCTTGTGTAAATTGAGTCGACATCGTTTATTGCATCTATACATGACAGCAACGATTGGGAGGGCTTATGCCTTGCTAGATGCCAGTCGTTCCTTGGCTTCCATTTTGAGCCTCTCGTCATCATCTCGCTTTAGGCTGCTATGGTTCAACAGAAAAAGGCTGAAAAGGAAAGCAGCTGATGCAAGGGCTGTCATGATGATAAAGATCACCCAGAAACCGCGACGGTACCCTGCAACTACAGCAGAAAGCTGACTAGGCTCGGAGATTAGTTTTCGAGCTGAAAGGGGATTGTCAACGAGCCTTCCGCGCATTTCAGGGTCCAATTCTAGATTTTGGAGATTGGAAAAGAAGATGTTGGTCCTTGCACCATTATGTTAGAAGTCTAATCACACAAGCTTCAAGGATGGTACCCACAAGAGCGTGCCAGAAATAGTGAGACCCAACGTGCCGCCTATATTGCGGATGAAGCTGCAGCGGGTAAGCATTTCGAAATGAAGATTCGTCTTCACACCGACCTTCTCATAGCAGTGACGACTGCCATGTCTGTGCGGTCGACGGCTCCTTGTACGGCGACCAACGACCTATAACTGTCAAGTTAGCGCAGGTATAAAGAGAGTCATCGGAGCAAATTCTTACGGTTGCATTGTCTGACCTACGCCAAAACCTGTAAGAAGCGAATAACCAACCTGTTTCGCGAGTGACGAGGAAGGGGTCAAGGTCGAAAAGAGGCCCAACCCCACGGTCCATACGACCCAGCCGATCAGAATTAGTTCCTATCGGATAGTCAGAGAAATTCCTTTGAGAATGATAAACCGGGGCATGTACACGATATCGGCCTGTCCGAGTGATGATTAGCCCAGATAGCGAAGATGTGATGGCTGAGAATGGGGTTAGTTGCCAAGTAGCTCGAAGAGATTAACACCATACTTTGAACGACCGTAAGCGTCAGCATTAAAGCAGCACTTTTTACTGGAGAGTACCCATATGCGAGCTGATAGAAGGCAGGGATGTAAAAAACCTGCACCATAGTCAAGTACCCATTAATGAAGTGAGTTATTGCTGCCCCAATGACTATTCGCTGTCGGAAGATGTAGACTGTTAGATAATCAACTGAGTTGGATGACTCCGAAAGCGGTGGATGACATACGAGGCAGCAAAGGATATTTTGGCCAAAATCCCTCCCAGAGGACAAAGGCAACAGCCAGTGCTGTACCAATGCACAGCGGAGCCACGACATGGGCATCGTTCCACGCATACGTTCCCCCTCCCCACGTCAATGCCATCTAGGAGAAAAGGTGATCAGGTCGTCACCGAACACCCTAATGAATGCCTTACGACTATTAATGTAGAGCTTGCCAGTACGAGGAAAGAACCCATGAAGTCTACACGGCGGAGCTTTCTGATAAAAGTATGCTTAGGGGTTCAACATTTGGCGCAGTTTTAGATACTTACACTTTCCAATCACTGTCCACTTGCTTGAGAGGCATGAAGAAGTAGCAACAGGCAGCAGAGATCGCTGTTAAGGGGAGTAGTAGGCGAAAGATCCATCTCCTAGATTAAACCAATGTCAAGGCATCATTGGGGGTTCGTGATCGATGGGGCCTTACCAGGTCGAACTCTCCACGAATGCTCCCCCGATAACTGGGCCAATTCCATACGCGAGCGCCACGGATGCTCCCTAGATAGCGGTCAGCCTTTGCGTAAACTCCTCGACAAATGGACTAACTAGTATGCCTTGATATTTTCCACGTTCCCTTAACGAAACCTATGGGAAACATAGCGCGGTCAGAATCCTAGAAGCCACTGAGTCCTTGACAATTACCGTGTCCGAGACGATTACCTGCCCAATTGTAGGCATTCCCCCACCGCCTATACCAGCAATCTGAGTGGACGGTCAGGTAATATACATCCTGAGCGCCGGTTTAGAGCATACCGCACGGAACACCAGCAGCTGCACAAATGTATTGCTAAAGGCGGACCCAATATTTCCGAGAGAAAAGATAATCATCAGGACAAACAGGACGGTCTTCCGCGACCATATATCTGATAAACGTCCACAAACCAACTGGAAAGATGTGCTTGTTCTGCCAGAAAGATATGAATACGCCAGTCTGAATCCGTTTCAAACACCTACATGAAATACGATGTCCCGACCCATGCGATTTGATTGCCTCCTCCAAGCTCTGAACTAATCAAGGGAAGAGCTACGGCTATCATCGTCTCATCGAGGTATGCAATGAATCCAATTGTCGCGCATGAAAAGAAAATCGAGATGACTTTTCGTGTCGGAACATAGTTGGTTTGGTCTATTAACCCCCCCGACGTAGATTCCTTTGACGTTGGCATATCCACTTCTCTGGGATCACTGACTTCGTCGCCTTCAGCTTGCTTCCTTTGATCACCATGGGGGGTAGACATGGACCTGAAAAGTGGGATTATGGGTACTAATACCCGTGAGTGGGAAGTTGGCTTTCATAAAATGATGGGGTAACACGGATCCGGAGTTGTGAATTGAGCTGGTTCATACAGCTTTCTGGAAAATGTCACACGCATGTTGCACACGTGGTGCGGGTCTGACGCATGTTGTCAGGATGTTCGGGAACGTGTGCGGGAACTCGGATCCGGAAGAATGAAAGCGAGTCAAATCCTGGACGATCCGGGTTTCTAGCCATCAGACTTTCGACACGCATCAAGGGTCTAAAACACATTCAAAGAGAGATAAACGAGCATTGAAGCCACTTACGACCAAGTTCCACCTATCAAATGCAGTACTGCAACAAATACCTCCCTGCTCCAACGTTACCTCCAGTTACCGTCGAAACGGAACTGTACGAATTCACGCCCCCATCCTCCTACGATCTGAACAGTATCCTATCTGTCCCAAATTCGCCGCTGGAGACAGAGAAACTACGACTAGAACCGTTGATAGTCAGTACTCATCAGCGAGCGTTACAAAGTGACTGACTAGCCAACTTGCAGCCCTCCTTACATGCTGAGCAGCTATCCAATGCATTCATGAGCCCGTCAGACGATCCCAACGACGCGTGGTTTTATCCTTTCCCAACTGGGAAACCATACAGTTCGTGTGTGTTTCTATGTGCTCCAACACTCATAATTCATCCAACGCAGCAAGCAAGCTCGAGACGCTAATGTACTTGGAAAGACAGCGACGCAGACCCAACTTACTGTCGTTCGGAGCCATAGATAAAGAGACAGGTGATCTGACCGGTATCTTCTCGTCAGTATCTCAACATTTGCAAGGCTGCAGACTAATTTACCTCTTTTTGCGTAGGCTTGCCTGCGACCCGTTGCAGGTGACACTAGACGTCAAGCTGATGGGGATCAAAATTTTTCCTCGCTTCAGAGGGACATTCGTGTTCAAACACGCTTGCTTCTTGCTACTGTCATACACATTGAACCCCGTGAATGAAGGTGGGCTGGGATTGGTTCGTATAGCGTGGAGAACACCCCCTGCGAACATGCGAAGTCAAAAGGCAGCCCAAAAGATCGGCCTGAAACGTGAAGGTATCATGAGGTTAGCTCTATATGACATTTCATCAGCACAAAATGCTCACCGACATAACTCATCAGATGTTACGAGGTCTGGAAGCCTGATTTGACGACGTATCCTTACGCAGATGTAGCTCGTGTAGACGATGGTACAAACCGCGTTACTGAAGATGGGGTGGTGTTCTCCATGACCGTGAATGATTGGCTTGGAGGCGAGAAAGAAAAACTTAGGAGTAGTTTGTAATCAAAGGCTCAGTTGCTCACCACGTGGGTGCCACATGGCATTATCGAAAGTTCGGGCGTTAAGCCGACAGCATCGGACAGATGGCTTTACACAAATTTTTCGCCGTGCTGCTCTAGCCTGTGTACTGCTATCACTGCGGTGAAAAAGCTATAGGTCAACAGCCTTTCCGACATTATATAATGCTCTAGCTGCCCCAAACAACATACTCCACGACAATACCCACCGACCATAGACAAATCCCTATACCCAACGATGGACGTACCAAACGATGTGCTTAACCCCAACGTTACAGCATCTACGACGATTCGTGCTTTGAAAGATATCACTTTCGGCAGTGTGGGTCCTTGGACGGTTTTTGCGCTTTTCATCGCTGATTTTTGGTGGTTTTCACAGATCGCTGGCATGGTTTCCAAGGTGTTCGAACATCCGTTCGACCTCACCAAAGTTCGCCTGCAATCACAGGTTCTAGATTCTTCAGCAAGGTTCAATGGACCGATAGACTGTTTGCACAAAACATGGAAGAATGAAGGTTTTAGAGGTCTTTATCGAGTAAGTTGAATCCCGTAAATCGGTTCTTTCGAACTAAACAGATCTTTTATAGGGACTTCCTGCCCCAATAGTTGGCGCCATGGCTGAAAATGCCTCCCTGTTCATGTCCTATAGAGTATTTCGACAAATCATTCAGAAAATTACAAACAAGACGGAGTCAGAAAAGCCGTCGCTGTCAGAGATAGTCCTCGCCGCAGCAGGTGCAGGTGCTGTTACAAGTTTCGCGCTGTACGTCTTGTTTGTTGCCCATGTTATTGATATCTGACGTTGTTCTACTCCAGGACGCCCATCGAACTAGTCAAGTGCAAGATGCAGGTGCAGATGCTTGTTTCCCCCACCACTCTCACAACACCTCCTCCTGGGCCAGTAGCAGTTCTCACCTCCGTCGTCAGGTCAACGGGTATCAGGGGCCTATGGTTGGGCCATACTGGAACCCTTATCCGAGAAACGGGCGGTACTGCCGCTTGGTTTGGCACCAAAGAGTTCGTTGCCTCCAAATTGGTGCAACGTCGTGCGCGATTAGATCCCTCCGGTTCTGACCCACACACTCTCGTACTCACCCCTTTAGAATCGGGTCTATCTGGTGCCTGTGCTGGCGCAGCTTTTAACTTGATACTTTTTCCCGCAGACACTGTCAAAAGTGCCATACAGACGGAAGAGGAGCTAAGGCCTAGGCATGCTGGAAATTCCACGCCCCGGCCGACCTTTTTTGGTACCCTAAAGGCAATGTACAAGGCGCAGGGTGTTAGAGGTCTTTACGCAGGATGTGGTATTACCGTGGCGAGGTCGATACCCAGCAGCGCAATTATATTCCTTATCTACGACGAGCTCAATAAACATTTTGGTTGATGATACATGTCGACATTATTCTTCGAATGCATCGCAATTTCTCTGGCTCCGTTGAAGTCTTCCCTAACCTTGTCATTATGCCTAGAACCCGGACGCATTGCTTGTGAGATCTAGGCATAACGTTACGACAAATATATTCATTTATCAATATAGAAACACTTTTACCATCATTGGATCTTGGATCTCTTACTTCGACGTCGGACATCTACAGTGGGTCGGATCTCACATTCAACGATGATAACAAACCTTGCTAACTTACAACTCAGCTCTAGGATACGGTCGAGCTATCATGTCATTCTACAGCTAGTCCGCGACGTGGTCGTTCATGTACGGAAAACTGTTGTGTACGCCAGGACCATTCCAGCTCACGGCAATATTCGTGGTTAATCTCTGGGTAGTATGTTGCATTCGTAACCAGATCCCGTGCCATCCGTCAGCTTGTCGCATTTGTTGCCGTTGCTTCAAGCGCCACATATGCCTCATGGACGTACCTTGTTCCTGGAATTCGGACTTTCGAACTACATACAACCCTCGTATCTTGACTTTGGTCCACAACCCTGAAGGAAAAAGCAAAACACCGATGCTTCTGCTTGATAGGAGCCGACATCGTTGCATTCTACACGTCCAAATGAATCCTTTGCACGTCAGAGACGACGATCCTTATTCTTTACACGGAGTTCGAGAGGCTTCACAATTCAACATATTTGACGCCCGAACGGCATTTTGTTTTACACGTTCCAAATTACAGCGTAATGTACGAAGGGTCGATGCAGGTCTATATCACCATAGCCAACAAGTTGAGGTATAAAAGCCTTGGACCATTGGCTATAGTCCTCATCAGAATCCTTTTCGACTCTTTTAATTCTTCCCTTCTTCTACTTGTTTGTCACTCACTTAGACTAATATGTTCCCTTCCACTCTTTTACTTGGCCTTGCTGCCCTCGCTATCTCTGGTGGTGAGTCGAACAACGCTGGTCAATATTTGCCCAGTTTACTGATATATTGAAGCAGAGGCTTTCAAATTTCCTGTCGACCGTGGCGATCCCGCCGAGAACGCCAATGCCCTTGACTTGACCAATACCAGCACCGATACCGACGCCATCGCGAACGCGATTGTGCAGGTTAATCAGAAGGCGGGAGCCACCGAAGACGTAGCGCCTCCCAACCAAGCTCCACCAGAAACTGTTGTTACAGCCGTCGATGGCAATGTTCTCGACACCGTTGTTCCAGTCTCCAACGCGCTAACGCGTCGCAGCCTTGGCTTTCTTCCTAAGCGGGCGTCTAGCGCTAAATTCAGACGCCAAAACCTTGGCAACTACAAACAGGTTTTCGCCGGAACTGGAACTGGACCTGATGATCGCGATGGCTCGATTCAAGGAACTGCCTACCTCACCTACACACTCGTTCCCAACAACACCTACAGCATTGAGCCGTGTCTCGCCTTCTGCGACCGTGTTCCGGGTTGTGGTAAGTTACGTTCTAATGAACTGCAGGAGGCTGAGATCTCACCCTTTATTGCCTCACAGTGTTCGCTAACCTTTACTATGAATACAACAATCCTGGATTGGATCACGAATTCTCTGAGGGCTCCAACTTGAAATGTGCCGTATATGGCGATGTTCATACTGCCGCTGAGAAGACGAACACAGGCGGCCAACAGCTGTACCCAGCTCCCGGTGGTTTGACCTATATCCAGCAAAGCAGCGGATACGCCCTCGAGCAATGGGTTGATATTTCAACTCCGGATGGTTACGAGCAGGTCTTTGGTCCTTTGGAAGCAGCGAATAACGCACCTGGAGTGAGTCAGTTAACGTAATGTGCCCGAGTTGTCTGCTAATAATAATTTTTTCAGTACATGGGCTTTGCTTTCCTTGATCGTTATGATGTCCAGGCTTGTGCGGATCTTTGCAACAAGCGAGGCGTCGATGGCAACGGTGGTGCTTGCAAATTCTTCAACATTTGGAGGGCTGTGTTCTCTGATAAGCCGCAGACCTACACCTGCTCGATGGTGAGTTTTGTTAAACTGTCATCCATCTTGGCATCATCCGAAGTGATCCTTTGCAGTACTACGAAGTCACCGATGCCTCCACCGCGAACAACTACGGCCAAGGCGATCTTAAAGTAACCCAATCCCGAGGTTATCGTCGCAAGAGTGTCGTCCCTGATGGTGACTTCGAGAGTTATCAATGCCCAGACGGCGGCGACTTCTGTTACACCACCTCCACCTCCACTTGGACCGCCACTTCCCCGGCTGGCGGAAACCTCGATGCTACTATTTTCCACTACCAGCCCTACGCTCATTCCGGTAACTCAGTGGCTCTTTTGGGATCAGCTAATGGTGCCGATCTCTTCCCCGGTACCTTGAAGCCTGCCAATCGTCTGGACACCGTACCTGGAAAGACGTACACCATTCAGTTCTTCACCTCGAGCGTTTACAGTGGACCGGTGCTGCAGCGGGATGCATATGTCACCGTCCTCTGGAACGGCCAGGAGGTTCAGACGTTCCATACCGAATATGCACCCTGGACATATCGTGAGGTGACTGTTACCGCCTCTGGTAACGACGAGCTTGCATTCACTGGTGGAAAATCGACGGCATATACCTTCATTGACGGTGTCTATGTATTCCAAGCTTGATTCTTACCGTCGCAGGACACTGTTATACTATGTATCAGACAACTGATCGTCTACACTCGTTTTTCCTATTTCTCTGGGTTGTTACTGAGCTTTCATTATTGGGTACATACGACTAGAACACTTGTACTGCTTACTGTAGAGTTGCCTGTAATTGAGTGAGGCATCTTGAGCCTCTATTCGCGTTGTAATTTTCTCGCAGTGATACAATAAGGTTGCGTACGGATCAGGTAATAGGTAAACATGTCGGCTCGGGCGTGATGCCTTTCAATGACCATCATCGCACAAAATGTCAAAAGGCGCTGACGGGTTACGGGCGGCTAAAACGCCTGACACTCGTCAATACCTGGTAATAGGATGATGTATCTGTAGCAGAACCTAATAAAATTTCCCTTGATCAGTAATAGAAGCTATAACAACTATGAGAATTGTACTAGCTGGTTTTGTGTAGGATATGACCCCCTCCTAACTGCATCTTAACCCACCATTACCAGTTATGGGTGGTTAAGGGTGGTTATGGGGGGTATTTTGGGTTTTTGGTGCCAGAGCTATTTTCAGGGGTTTGGATGTGTTTACTGGGTTCAACATGAGTTACATGGAGTTCTTTGCAGAAATTTGGGGAGGAAACTCTTGTCATTGTGACTCTAAGAAATGATGTTTGTCAATTAGCTGATGCATCATCACATGAGTGAAGACCCCCACAATTGTTTGTTTATTTTGTTCAACAACTTTCAAACTCCACAGATTCCTTCTTTCCTTTGTAACACCACCATTCCTCCTCTTGTCCTTGCTGTCTACACTTGCTGTTGCCATCTACCCCTGTTGTCACCATTGTTGCTATCAGTCCACCCTCACTGTTGCCCACCTTTGCTGTTGTCCACCCTTGCTGTCATCCACCCTCACTGTCATCCAGCACCCTCACCCTCTGCCCTCACCTGTCCCTGTTGATGTTGTCGATCTGCAGTCAAAGGCACATCATCATGTGCAACAGCACACCAAATCAATGTGCTCATGTCTGTCCAACCATCTATACAGTCTTTTGTTGTGACATGTGAGTATCTAAGCTCTTGACATGTTATGTCAGCCTTGTCACTGACTCTGGGTTCCAATATTTGGGTAGCTGATGATGAGTCTGAGTAGTTTTGGTATGTTGTTGCTACTTGTCACATGAGCCAATGCTGACTGTTTCCCTCAGCTATACCTTGACCTTGATCATCTCAATAAACTGTCAACTCCAGTGTATATCAACCACCTGACATTACAAGTTGATGCTTCCTCACTGTCATATCACACTGGATCTCACAACACAACCTCAACTACTAGTAAGTCATATTAATATATGCACATACACACACTGAATCAGCTTATGAGTAATCCAATACAGGGCCTCATTGAAGACATAATCATCATGAAGACACCAGGCTCATAAGGAGAAACTGGTATGTTCTTTTACTTTACCTTGCAATACTCTTCCTGATGACTTGCAGTATATCAAGGCCCACAATAAGTCTCAGTGACCATGGCAGGTAACATTTCATGTTCTATTCACAAACTTCTCATTGATACAGCAACTTTTAGGGCTCCCCTTGAGATCATTGGTGTGTAAGGTATACCTAAGATGATTGGGTCACTATATGGTTATGAACAATTATGTATTTTGTCTTGTTTGTGTGTAGATAGGCATTAATATGGCAAACCTAGGAAAGACCCAATTTTATTTGTTTTACATTACTTTTGAATCAGAACACTTTAATATGACACAAGATAATGGGTAATAAGGACTAGAGTGAGCCCAGTCTGCTAGTCATTGCCTTAGAGAAGCTATGGTGCATTGGAAAGTATGAAGAGCTATATGATACACTATACAGAGGTGTCTAAGCTGTACTTTCTGACTTATCTATGTATCAGATTCAAAGTGGATCACTCCTGAAACCTGTAGGGAACCTAACTATGGCCCAATGAATGCATTAGCTAGTTAACCAAGCTCTTAAAGTGCTATCAATGGGGTTTTATTTTTATTTCAACTTTCTGTGACATCTGCAAAGTGCAATGTGCAGTCAAACAGTACAGAGGTACTTAAAAGAGACATCAAAACAGAAAGATGACTTAGAACAGGAATGATTAAAGAACAATCATCCTCTGAAGTCAATATACAGATTAAAGTCAAGGCAGATGATCTCTTAATAAAGAGTTCAACAGTAGTGAAAACATATGAAATAATATAACTAAGTGTGAAGTAACCTTGGAAGCTAGAAGACTACTTTTGTAGGATTGAAGTTACTTAATAAACAGATACAACAAGACATATAAAGAATATCTAATGCATAAGAAGTCCTAACTAAGACTGAGAGTGCATTGTCAAAGGAAATAGAAAC
This sequence comes from Moniliophthora roreri, assembly GCA_001466705.2. Lineage (NCBI taxonomy): Eukaryota > Fungi > Basidiomycota > Agaricomycetes > Agaricales > Marasmiaceae > Moniliophthora > Moniliophthora roreri. The sequence goes on along the minus strand of LATX02000010.1, from coordinate 15,187 downwards.
AGTAACAGCATGTTCTGACCTCAGAAACTTTGGCATCTAGGTCTCTGCCAATGTGTGGATGCTAGAAAGGGAAATGATGTAAGAAATGGGACAGATACAACCATCCGCTCCCNAGATGATTGGGTCACTATATGGTTATGAACAATTATGTATTTTGTCTTGTTTGTGTGTAGATAGGCATTAATATGGCAAACCTAGGAAAGACCCAATTTTATTTGTTTTACATTACTTTTGAATCAGAACACTTTAATATGACACAAGATAATGGGTAATAAGGACTAGAGTGAGCCCAGTCTGCTAGTCATTGCCTTAGAGAAGCTATGGTGCATTGGAAAGTATGAAGAGCTATATGATATGCTATACAGAGGTGTCTAAGCTGTACTTTCTGACTTATCTATGTATCAGATTCAAAGTGGATCACTCCTGAAACCTGTAGGGAACCTAACTATGGCCCAATGAATGCATTAGCTAGTTAACCAAGCTCTTAAAGTGCTATCAATGGGGTTTTATTTTTATTTCAACTTTCTGTGACATCTGCAAAGTGCAATGTGCAGTCAAACAGTACAGAGGTACTTAAAAGAGACATCAAAACAGAAAGATGACTTAGAACAGGAATGATTAAAGAACAATCATCCTCTGAAGTCAATATACAGATTAAAGTCAAGGCAGATGATCTCTTAATAAAGAGTTCAACAGTAGTGAAAACATATGAAATAATATAACTAAGTGTGAAGTAACCTTGGAAGCTAGAAGACTACTTTTGTAGGATTGAAGTTACTTAATAAACAGATACAACAAGACATATAAAGAATATCTAATGCATAAGAAGTCCTAACTAAGACTGAGAGTGCATTGTCAAAGGAAATAGAAACAGTAACAGCATGTTCTGACCTCAGAAACTTTGGCATCTAGGTCTCTGCCAATGTGTGGATGCTAGAAAGGGAAATGATGTAAGAAATGGGACAGATACAACCATCCGCTCCCAGATACCCAACTTAGAAAAGAGAAAATACAAATTATAGAGTCCAGAACACCTGGAGAAGTAGATACCCATGCAGATATGGTCAGATACCCTAGTGGCCAGACTCTGTGACATCTGAATATTCCCTCTTTTAGCATCTCAGTCACTTGTTTATTATTTCCTGAATTATTGGACATTATTTATATTTTTTCTGTAGATATATTCCATGGACTGTATATAAGGACAGCTAGATATTTGTATATACTCAAGTAACTCTGCCCTCTCTGATTGTGAATACATGACAAGTTTGTTTGGTGTATAATTTTGTGTGCCATTTCAGTTTTGCTTCCTCACTTCAGGCCCTGGAGATTGGTTCTGAGTGACTCCAGAGAGATAGACATCTGATAATGAACTTGTGTTGTAAGAGATAAGAGTAACATCTTGAGTGCATTATAGCACTTTTCTAAGAGACACTTTACACCAAGAAGGAGCCTTGAGCACTTGGAGTGTGGCCTGTGTTGGGTATCAGGTTGTGACACACTTAGAGTCTTAGCAAGGGGTGTGCCTGCACTGAACTCTTTGTAGAAATTGGTCTAGGACCTTTTCTAGTACACTGTGTGCTGTAGTTGTCTTGAAGAAGTCTTGAACTCTGTAGGGTCAGACTATATCAGCTATTGAGTCTTTGTATGGGACTGTAGCTCTTGTGTTTGTGCTTTGTGCACTGTGTTCTTTGTGTTTTGTGTGTGTGTTGTGAAATAAACCCATTTTAAAACCCATCTATACTCCTTTGGAGGTGAACACTTCAAAGTAGAACACTTCAATAAGAGAGAATTAACATAGCTAAGAGTTTTGTTGGCATTCTAAGTGCAGCAACTCTGATTATGTTGATCCACACTTACACAACAACTTGAGATAGAACTTTTGGAGGTTATCTTTTGGGTAGTTTTCCACTAGTCTTATCTAAGACAAATTAGTGTTAATATACTTTTTGGATCAATTATTTTTTGCAAGCCTGATTTGAGAGCAACAGGTCACATGTAGGTGGCTCACATCTGTAGTTGACTTGCCATGCCACTGATAACTGGTGATGGGGGGGTTATGGGAGGTCATAATGCTACTAATTAGTAATAACTGCCCTGACTTACCATAACCACCCAAACCAGCCATAACTACTGTTACTCATCAAAACTTACTATAACTGATTATGATTTCCCAGTAACCTGACAAGAACTCCACTTGTTATGTCAAATCACTGACTTTATAATGAGTTGGTGGAAAGTTATTATGAATCACAGGTAACATAACCACCCTTTCACCTTGGCCATAACCCCCATAACCAGGGACCCCTAGATATATAGGAGTGTTTATAAGTCTTTGGTGTTATTCCAGGGGTATGCCAACTTGTCATTTTGTGCAATGATCATCACGAAACTGCCTTGCAATGAATTCTTGATAAGCTTGTTTCTTCTTGCAAAATAATTAAAAGCCTATGGTTTCAAACAACTGGCTGCTGGCCTGCACCACTTTATCCCTCCAGTTATACTGAAAAAGGTGGAGAGGGGCACACTTTGACATGCAATATGAGGGTGTTGTGTGGTCAAGGTGAGTTTTGTCAATTTGTCAGAGACTTGCCTGCTCAAGAACATCTCTCAATAGAGTCAGGCAGCACTGCTACAGAGAACAACTTTANGCACTTTTCTAAGAGACACTTTACACCAAGAAGGAGCCTTGGGCACTTGGAGTGTGGCCTGTGTTGGGTATCAGGTTGTGACACACTTAGAGTCTTAGCAAGGGGTGTGCCTGCACTGAACTCTTTGTAGAAATTGGTCTAGGACCTTTTCTAGTACACTGTGTGCTGTAGTTGTCTTGAAGAAGTCTTGAACTCTGTAGGGTCAGACTATATCAGCTATTGAGTCTTTGTATGGGACTGTAGCTCTTGTGTTTGTGCTTTGTGCACTGTGTTCTTTGTGTTTTGTGTGTGTGTTGTGAAATAAACCCATTTTAAAACCCATCTATACTCCTTTGGAGGTGAACACTTCAAAGTAGAACACTTCAATAAGAGAGAATTAACATAGCTAAGAGTTTTGTTGGCATTCTAAGTGCAGCAACTCTGATTATGTTGATCCACACTTACACAACAACTTGAGATAGAACTTTTGGAGGTTATCTTTTGGGTAGTTTTCCACTAGTCTTATCTAAGACAAATTAGTGTTAATATACTTTTTGGATCAATTATTTTTTGCAAGCCTGATTTGAGAGCAACAGGTCACATGTAGGTGGCTCACATCTGTAGTTGACTTGCCATGCCACTGATAACTGGTGATGGGGGGGTTATGGGAGGTCATAATGCTACTAATTAGTAATAACTGCCCTGACTTACCATAACCACCCAAACCAGCCATAACTACTGTTACTCATCAAAACTTACTATAACTGATTATGATTTCCCAGTAACCTGACAAGAACTCCACTTGTTATGTCAAATCACTGACTTTATAATGAGTTGGTGGAAAGTTATTATGAATCACAGGTAACATAACCACCCTTTCACCTTGGCCATAACCCCCATAACCAGGGACCCCTAGATATATAGGAGTGTTTATAAGTCTTTGGTGTTATTCCAGGGGTATGCCAACTTGTCATTTTGTGCAATGATCATCACGAAACTGCCTTGCAATGAATTCTTGATAAGCTTGTTTCTTCTTGCAAAATAATTAAAAGCCTATGGTTTCAAACAACTGGCTGCTGGCCTGCACCACTTTATCCCTCCAGTTATACTGAAAAAGGTGGAGAGGGGCACACTTTGACATGCAATATGAGGGTGTTGTGTGGTCAAGGTGAGTTTTGTCAATTTGTCAGAGACTTGCCTGCTCAAGAACATCTCTCAATAGAGTCAGGCAGCACTGCTACAGAGAACAACTTTAAATAGTACTGGGACAGCAAGGCATCAAAATCATTATTATCCTTCTTGACAGACTCAGAGATCTCATAGCAATCTAGACAGCCAGAATGGACAAAATGTGTCTGGAAAAATGTGCACTTTGGAGGCATGTAGATGTAGTAGACTGTGAGCTCTCTGAGAGTTCCAGCTTGAAGTGTGCAGTCTATGTGGTCATTTACAGTGCAACAGAGAAGAAGAACAGAGGTAGACATCAATTGTACCCAGCTTCTAGTGGCTTGACATATATCTGAGAGAGCAGAGGTTATGTTCTCAAGTTCCTTGTTGATCCCAATGTTCCAAAGGGATATGAGCAGGTATTCAGGCCTCTCAGTAGTGCAATTACAGCACCTAGCATGGGTTATTCCAACAAATTGATCTGATTTGTTTGCTGATGATGATCCTCAGTTCACAGTATATGAATTTCATGTTCCTTGACTGCTATAATGTTCAAGCCTGTGCCAAACTCTGCAATAAACACAGTGTTGATGATAATGATGGAGCTTGCAAGTTTTTCAACATCTGGAGAGCTATTTTCTCTGACAGGCCCCATATTTATAGTATTACAAACTTGCAGACACCTTCACAGCTACTGACTATGGCCAAGGTGACTCTAAAGTAACTCAATTCTGAGGATATCACCCCAAGAGTGTTGTTTCTGATAGTGGCTTCAAGATCTACCAATGCTCATATGGCAACAAATTCTGTTACACCACCTCCACTTGGACCACCACTTCTCTAGTTGGTGGAAATGTCAATGCTACTATTTTCCACTATCAACTCCATGCTTGTTCTGGTAACTCAGTGGCTATCTTGGGATCAGCTAATGATGCTGATCTCTTCTCCAGTACCTTGAAGCCTGCCAACCATCTGGACACCATATCTGGAAAGACATACACCATTCAGCTCTTCACCTTGAGTGTTTACAGTAGACCAGTGCTGCAGCAGAATGTATATGTCACCATTCTCTGAAATGGCCAGGAGGTTCAGATGTTTCATACAGGACTTCATTGTTTGTGGACTAGTGGAGGTCTGCTGGCTGGTATGAGTCCAAGTTTACATTGTTGTCAGAGTGTGAATTGCAGCCATTGCCATTTTTACTTGGCATTAGAGCACTAGTGATGCACCTTCCAATGAAGAATTGTGATAAATGCATTGCAGAGGCTCTGATAGCAATGATGTACATGTGTAAGATGTGGTTGGACAAAGGGTCAGCAAGAAGAGAGAATAGAGAAGCAGTAATCAAGATGCAAAAGATGAGTAAACCTTGAACAGTCGGGAGAGTATCAGAAAGAGTACCCCAAATTGCACCTTGAATTGAGGCATAACACTGATTGGACCTATGCTATTAAGGTTTTTAGTATTTCTTCCTTTACTGTGAAAATGTATAGACACATAAGAAGCCCTCCCAAAGCAGTGAATACAGTAGCCCAGACATAGACATGCAAAGAGTATTTTGAGAGGTTCTCAATGATGAAAATGCAAATGGGGTCTAGACCACTTCAGAGTCCAGACCCAACCTCATTTTGGAGAGAAACAAATACTAACACACTTTCCCACCCTCTATCTTCAGCTGCACCAAAAAGCTGGACCTTCATTCATCAACAGGATAAATCCTTGTTCCTTAGACTCATTAATACCACTTGATTGTACTACACAAAGAACCAATCTGTTGATCAGATCCTGCTCTCCTATTGTCTATGTGTATGTGGTGATGTGCAGAGTGTGGTTTGGTGTGATCAGAGTTACCACACTTAGACTCTTATTTGATCTGTAACACACTTAAGCAGGAAAACTTCTACTTCTAATGTAGCCTGAGCCCTCTCTAAGATGCATCAACACTAGCAAAACACTAGCTGCCTCCAGAAAGCCACCAAAACTTTCTAATATAAAGTCTTCTCTTAACTTGAAAATAACTACTTGCTAAAGCACAGAACAAATATCTGGCTTTGCTGTCACTATCAAGTTTGGTATATAGTCTTATATCTCAACTAGGTCTACTCCGAGTCTCTAGAGCCTGACATGAGAAGGAAGATCTGATTGAATGTAATTTTTCTATACAAACAATAGCCACATACAAATTGCATAGTGGTGGGGCAGATTCCTCTTGCTCCCACCTACAAAATAGTAGTTCTTATATACTGCTGGAAACAAATATTTACAATAAAATTATAATAATAGGGTATATATCATATGGGTTACAGAAAAAATCACAAAATGAATGTATATGGGTTCAGCCTCTTGTCACAATAGTAATCCTATACCATTTATAGGTATGCAGGTCACCAATAAATACAATCTTGGGTATCAGAAGCATGACTCAAGCCAGGCCCTCTATGTGGTATATGGGTATCTATGGCCAGGATCCATTGCTACTGCATAGGAGTTCCTTATCCTGTCTTTCAATTGTTCAGAAATGCTCTCAACTTCCACAGGAGTCATTAAGTATTTCCTTGTTCCATCTGTCCTATCTGACTCTGACTCATTCCTATCTCATGTTTTTTCTTTTATCTATCAGTCCTATCTGATTTCCATCTTATCATTTTCCTCCTAGATTTGGAGGGATTATTGCATCACCATCTTGGAATGCTGAGTAATCATATACTTGATCTTATATTTTATTGTATATCTGATTTAAATATCATCATGTCTTTTCTCTTGGTATATTGTAGGTATCATCCTAAGCTTGAATGAGCTCTCTGAGAGTAAATGAAAGTTGTGTAAATGTAAAATATCCCCTTGATACACTATATATATGTTCAAATATTGATGTGTCTCCTTTTGAACAACACCATATAGAGGTCTCTACAGGTTTTAGAATGCTCAAGATATAATATTGAGAGTCTATAAGTGACTTGGTACTCATGTGGGGCATACTGTAAGTACAATTAACTTATAGCTTCATGCCATCAAGTGTATATAGGTTTCAAATGACTACTTGGGCTCATATCAGTCCTTCTATTTCCACATTTCTTATCATTTCAACCATTTAAACATGTCCAAATGACATTCATATGTATAGAATTTGCAAGATTTATAAATTTGGTGTATTATTATAATATGCACTATGGACATATCATGAGGTGACTGTTACTGCCTCTGGTAACAATGAGCTTGCATTCACTAGTGGAAAGTCAATGTCATATGTCTTCTAGTCATAAACCAACATCTGAGTCAAATCATTTGGTGAAGCAAGTTTCTTTTTGGAATCATGCTAATATTGTTAGTGCTAGAGTCTTTGAGTTGGATCTTTACTATTGTACAACTAATTTGATACTTATAGACTCAGTTCACAAATCAATAATCAAAGTCACAAACACATGATAACAGATTGGCTGCCAACATGTAGAGGTAGGAGAGGACTACCTGTCAAGCTTGACCAAATTTGGAGAACTATGGCATCCAGATTTAATGCTGTGATGCTGGATTGAAGATGCTCAAAAACCTATGCCTCTACTATGAAAACACAAGGCCTGTGGTGCCAAAATACCCCTAAAAAAGGTATATATATAAGTTCTTGATTCTCAGTTTTTGTTTTGCAAGTTGGTTCAGCATGGTTCACTGTTACTGCAACATCAAGAATAATTCTCAATGTCTCACTTGGTAGTTCCAAGATGATTGCCTTCAAAACAACTTCTCAGATCAAGATTGGTGTTCATTTTGTATAATATTTATTGGTTTTGTGGTTCTATTAATCACTTCGAAAGCAAAACTGGTATAAGGTTCAACCAGAAACTGCTTAAAGATTAAACTTCTTCTAAGTGAGAACAAAGGTACCTCTTGTACCTGAATATAGCCCTCTTAGCTATGTTCTGCAATGATTCTCAAGAGGACAAATCTTCTAGCCACTGCTAGCCTGAAACTCTCTGATTCATGTTGAAACATCAGACTATACTAATGTACATCAGCTACTCTCTTAGTAGACTAATACAATGTTCTTCTTATCAGAAAACATGCCTCTTGCATTAAAAACTAAGCTCTTTCTAGCTTTTATTTAGATCTCTAGTTTGGGATACAATCTCAGGTCTCAACTAGCCTGTGCCTCTTGCACAACTAAATAAGCTAGGGCATCAGTGGGCAGTATCTCTCCTGCCTTCCACCTACAAAACATGTCTCCTTATCATTGCACAAAACTGCAAAAGGTTATAACTTGTCTCCAGGGGGTTATAACCCAGGTCTCCAGTGGTTATAACCAGTTCCAGCAGTTATAACCTAGTTATGACTTTTTGCAGTTTTGTGTGATGATATACCCTACAACATAAATAATCTAATATATCTGTCACACATAAACATAAAACTGAGTCAGGTGCTAAATATTATATAAAATAAGCTGTGTTTGGCAATTTCTCTGTCACAGTGTCCAATTGTAGTCAGGCTTCATAGCTATAAACTCTTTTATTCTTTTTCTATAATGATTGTGCAGTCTTCTGACACCAATCATTTGCAATTTTCTCTATCAAACAGCTCTCCTTCTGACTCTGTTTGAAAATATTATACTTCCATGCCACTCTGCATGGTTCTTTCTTTCTCTGTCTACTGTCATCTGTTCTGTAGATGCATAATATGCTTCTATTTTCTCATCTAAAGTGTACACATAAGCTCAGCTGTGCTATCTTCTCATCATACAGCTTTGTCTTCTGCTTTTCCATGATACAGGCACCTTTCCCATAACTGATCATCTATTTCATTTGATATTGGTATCTCAAGTATCCCCTGCTGATAATTTGTCATTCTCTGTTTCATATCCATTTCTTAGTAATATTCCTGTGGATGTATCATTGAAGGCTTTTATTCTTTCTTCAAGTTGGGTGTGGATTGGAAATATTGTTAAAAAGTGAAAATGTTCCCTTTAGTATGCTTTTGATAGAGGTATAATGCAGTATAGTTCCCTACAGGTTTCAGGATGCTCCTCTGTGTTCAGATTTACTATTTATTTTCATACTAGCAGTGGTTGGGTACCCTTGTATGGCCTACCATCAACCATTACTCTGCTAATATTTTGTATCCTTTTCTACTACTTGCTTTGACTAGCTGCTCAGGGCTCATACTAGTCCTCAATTCCCAATTATATCTCCTTTTCAACCATAAATGTGCAAGATATTCTCTATTTGCATGTGAAATAAAAGATAAAAGTTATGCATATCAACAGTAATATGGCAAACCTAGAAAAGACCCAGTCTTATTTGTTTTACATTACTTTTGAATCAGAACACTTTAATATGACACAAGATAATGGGTAATAAGAACTAGAGTGAGCCCNAAAATACCCTCCAAAAAAAAAGTATATATAAGTTCTTGATCCTCAGTTTTGTTTGCAAGTTGGTTCGGCATGGTTCACTGTTACTGCAACATCAAGAATAATTCTCAATGTCTCACTCAGTAGTTCAGAGATGATTGCCTTCAAAACAACTTCTCAGATTGAAAATGGGGTTTTATTTGTATAATATTTATCGGTTTTGTGTTTTTATTAATCACTTCGAAAGCAAATACTGGTATAGATTTCAACCAGAAACTGCTCAAAGAATAAACTTCTTCTAAGTGAGAACAAAGGTACCTCTTATACCTGAATATAGCCCTCTTAGCTATGTTCTGCAATGATTCTCAAGAGGACAAACCTTCTAGACACTGCTAGCCTGAAACCCTCTCTGATTCATATCAAAACACCAGACTATACTGATGCACGTCAGCTACCCTCTTAGTAGACTGATACAATGTTTCTCTTATCGGAAAACACACCTCTTGTGTTAAAAACTAAGCTCTTCCTAGCTTTTATTTAGATCTCTGGTTTGGGATACAATCTCAGGTCTCAACTAGCCTGTGCCTCTTGCACAACTAAATAAGCTAGGGCCCAAAGTGGTTGAAAAATACTGATTGCCAGTAGCTCTTCTACCTGAACAACAATGTCATACACTCTGGTAATTGGTGGGCAGTATCTCTCCTGCTTTCCACCTACAAAACACATCCCCTTATATACTCTACAACATAAATAATCTAATATATCTGTCACATACTAAGTTGGGTGCTAAATATTATATAAACTGAGCTGTGTTTGGTAATTTCTCTGTCACAGTGTCCAATTGTAGTCAGGCTTCATAGCCATAAACTTTTTTATTCTTTTTCTATAACAATTGTGCAGTCTTCTGACACTAACCATTTGCAATTTTCTCTATCAAACAGCTCTTCTTCCGACTCCATTTGAAAATATTATACTTCCATGCTGCTCTGCACCATTCCTTCCTTCTCTGTCTACTATCATCTGCTCTATGGACACATAATATGCTTCCATCTCTATGTTTAAAGTGTATGCATAAGCTCAGCCATGCTGGTTTCTTGTCATACAGCTTTGTCTTCTGTTTTTCCGTAATACAGGCACCCTTCCAGTAGCTGATCATCTATTTCATTCCTCTAATTTGATATTTGGTATCTCGAGTATTCCTTGCCAATAATTTGTCATCCTCTGTTTCATATCTGTTTCTTGATAATATTCTCATATGTGTATCATTGAAGGCTTTTATTCTTCCTTCAAGCTGGGTATGGATTGAAAATATTGTTAAAAGTGAAAATATTCCCTTTGGTATGCTTTCAATAGAGAAGTATTATATGGTGTGGTTCCCTACAGGTTTTTGGGATGCTCCTCTGTGTTCAGATTCACTGTTTATTTTCATACTAGCAGTGGTCAGATACCCTTGTATGGCCTACCATCAACCATTACTCTGCTAATATTTTGTATCTTTCTCTACTACTCACTTTGACTAGCTGCTCAGAGCTCACACTAGTTCTCAATTCCCTTATATATTTTATTTTCAACCATAAAAGTGCAAAATATTCTCTATTTGTGTGTGAAACAAAAGGTAAAAGTTATGCATATCATCTTTCCCCAACTAAAGGAAAGGATTGTCTCCAATCCATCAATATTATGGGCAAAATATAGGATTCTCTTAATACCACATCTTCTGATATGAAATAACCACCCTCTTGTAGGTCTTTTCAAGCTCTTTCCAATGATACTAAAATCNTTAAAAGTGAAAATATTCCCTTTGGTATGCTTTCAATAGAGAAGTATTATGTGGTGTGGTTCCCTACAGGTTTTGGGATGCTCCTCTGTGTTCAGATTCACTGTTTATTTTCATACTAGCAGTGGTTGGGTACCCTTGTATGGCCTACCATCAACCATTACTCTGCTAACATTTTATATTCTTCTCTACTACTCACTTTGACTAGCTGCTCAGGGCTCACACTAGTCCTTAATTTCCTTATATATTTCATTTTCAACCATAAAAGTGCAAAATCTTCTCTATTTGTGTGTGAAACAAAAGGTAAAAGTTATGCATATCATCTTTCCCCAACTAAAGGAAAGGATTGTCTCCAATCCATCAATATTATGGGCAAAATATAGGATTCTCTTAATACCACATCTTCTGATATGAAATAACCACCCTCTTGTAGGTCTTTTCAAGCTCTTTCCAATGATACTAAAATCTCTCTCTGGTATATCTTTATCTTATCTTTATCTCTCTGCATCAATTTCTCTTGCCTTTTTTGTAACATTGGATGATCTCCATAACCATGTGTTCGAAGTCCACTTCCAATACTCAGTGTTAAGAAATTATTCTATTACCATTAGGCTTCTTGTAGCCTAATTCAGTAAATTCATTTTCTTCTATATTCTTCTCATTCTATTCATTTAAATATTTTAGATTGATCTTCGACAAATATTTAAGTGGGGTCTGTTTTGAACTTGGACTATCTGCTTTCTTTCTTCCTTTCCTTCCTTCCAACATGACTCGCAAGGCTAAGAGCAAGTCCACTACTGCTGTTGCCTCTTCTTCAAAGTTGAAGAATGTCTCTCTTCCTCAACTGTCCACTGTAAATGCTGCCACTCTCAGTGTCCTTCATCTCCACTGCATGCTCTTATCCTCTATTTGTTGTAACATCTGGCATCACCTTGAGGGCAAGTCTTCTCCCTTTGCCAATGCATCTGCCTTGGCAAATTTTGCCTTCCCAGCTATGAAAACCCCTCTGGTATGTCTCTAACATTAATTATTCTCTATCTTTCTTTTTGTTAATATTATGTTTCTCTAGGTTTTGCTTGATGAATATTGTGGACGGTTTTGGTTTCCACAAGCCTTCATGAGTCTCCTCATGTTGGCCCTCCAGCTCCTCAAGTGTCTTGAATCTCGTTTCTCCATTACCATTCCCAACGACCTCTATAGCTCTTTCCCTTCCAAATCTTGATTTCATTTCTGGAAGCATATGTTGGGTCTCAAGGTAGGTTCTCTCATCCATTTGTTTTTCTTCTCTTATTAATATTATTATTTTCCAGCCACTTGATCCTTCTGCTGATTTCCCTTCCATAAAAGATATCTTGGCTGAATATGATCCTGACTGAAACGTTCCCGACATCAACGATAATATCAAAATCTCAGACCACGAAGAATCAGATAGTAGTGATGAGGATGCTTCAGGTGACAAAGACATGGTAGAGGTGAAAGCCTCTAAACACTCTGTTCATACTATTAAGCCTCCTGCTCATGCTACTCCTATCGTTGAAGTGGTACATGTGCTCACTCTAATAATATTCTTTCTTCTGTTTCTCATATTCTTTTCCTCATAGCTGGCCTGCTCCAGTAAAACTAAGCAAAAGGTGAGTTCCATTCTCTATGGAACTGTCTCTAAACTTAATATTTACCCCTCTGTAGTCTCGACCAGCCATGTCTTCGTCTACTCAAGTGACTATCAAGACTGAACCATCTTCATCTAAGTGTAAGGTTCCCAATACCTCGCAGTCTCAGGTGCATCTTAATATTTTCTCATCCTAAATCTCTTTCTTATCAACCCTTGCTATAGCCTCCTGCCAGAAAACACTCTTGAACTGCCACCAAGGCTGCAGATAAGGTATTATTCTCTTTAATATTATATCATCCATCTCATTGATACTATTCTTTCTTTTCAGAGTTCTGACTCTAAAGGTAAGAAATGTGCCATCGACCCTCCTCCTGATGAAGGCAAGAAAGACATAAGTCTCCTTTTTCTAAAATATTTTCCTTCTCTCATTATTACTCTCTTATCTCTAGAGAGATGGGAATATAGATCTTGATGAGCTCGATCCTTCACAACCATCTATCTCCAAATCTATCCAAGACCTTGATCTGGAGGAGATCATCAGTGGAGTTGGTTAAGGTTGCCCTGCCAAGGAAAATGCTTACAATGTCCTCTGTCTTCTTCAAGCTCTTGGTCAAACTAAGGCCATAGAGGTACTTCAAGGTAAGCTCTGTTTACCCACTATCTACCTCTTAGGCTCTCTAATTCTATTCTTTAGCTCACTCTGGATTGCTAAATCTTGGCCTCAGCAACACCTTCTGGCCTGTGCACAAGATCATGTCTGCTCTGACAACTCATCCCAGTAATTTGTCTAAGATAAGACTAGTGGAAAACTACCCAAAAGATAACCTCCAAAAGTCTAACTCAGGTTGTTGTGCAAGTGTGGATCAATGTGATCATGCTGCACTTAGAATGCCAACAAAACTTTTAGCTAGGTTGATTCTTTCTTATTGAAGCAATCTACTTCAAGGTGTTCACCTCCAGAAGAGTATATATGGGTTTTAAAAAGAGTTTATATCACAAACACACACAAAACACAAAGAACATGGTGCACAAAGCAAAAACACAAGAGCTACAGTCCTGTACAAAGACTTAATAGCCAATATAGTCTGACTCTACAGAGTTCAAGACTTCTTTAAGACTACTACAGCACACAGTGTACTGAAAAAGGTCCTAGACCAATTTCTACAAAGAGCTTAGTGCAGGCACACCCCTTGCTAAGACTCTAAGTGTGTCAAAACCTGATACCCAACCCAGGCCACACTCCAAGTGCCCAAGGCTCCTTCTTGGTGTAAAGTGTCTCTTAGAAAAGTGCTATGATGCACTCAAGATGTTACTCTTATCTCTTACAATGCAAGTTTGTTATCAGATGTCTATCTCTCTGGAGTCACTCAGGACCAATCTCCAGGGCCTGAAGTGAGGAAGCAAAACTGGAATGGCACACACAATTATACACCAAACAAACTCTTCATGTATTCACAATCAGAGGGGCAGAGTTACTTGAGTATGTACAAATATCTAGCTGTCCTTATATACAGTTCATGGAATCTATCTACAGAAAATTATAAATAATGTCCAAAAATTCAAGAAATGAATAATGAGTGACTGAGATCTAAAAGAGGGATAATTCAGATGTCACAGAGTCTGGCCACTAGGGTATCCAACCATATCTGCATGGGTATCTATGTCTCCAGGTGTTCTGGACTCTACAATTTGTATTTTCTCTTTTCTAACTTGAGTATCTATGAGCAGATGGCTGTATCTGTCCTGTTTCTTTACAGCATTCCCCTTTCTAGTATCTGCACATTGGCAGGGATCTAGATGCCAAAGCTTCCAAGGTCGGAACACACTGTTACTGTTCCTATTTCCTTTGACAATGCACACTTGGTCTTATTCAGGACTTCTTATGCATTGAGTATTCTTTTTATGTCTCTTTGTTTGTTCCTTCACACAGAAGATTTGGAGACACTACGTACAAGGTGTTCTTTTAACATGGTTTTCTGATTGAGAAAACACTTAATCTTCTTGCAAAGAGAATTTTTATAAAACCATATATAAATTCTAAATTTCAATTGTGTCCTCTCAACAAGAATATGCCTGGAGAATACTAAATTTTCAGCAGCAAAAGATATGGAATTTTCAAATTCTGAGAATTAATAGATAATACAATATATTAGAATAATTTCCATATTGAGAAAACATTAAATTTTCTCTGGTTGAAAATGCTCAGAAAATGCTGATAAGATAAAAATTCCACATTTTCTATTGTGGGAAAGTTAGAGAAAACACTAGGAAAACACTATATTTTAAAATAGTTTTCATATAGTTTTCCTTTTGTATTTAACATGTTTCCTTTAATATAAAATTCAAAATCTTATATTTGTTTTCTAAATGTTTTCTCACTATTTTATAAGGCAGAAAATTTAGTATATTTGTAATTAGAAAATTAAAGGATAATTCTATAATTTCATTATCATAAAATAATAAAAAAACACAGACTCTTCTGGAAATTAAAATCCAGAGTATGCTTGCTGTTTTCAATATGTGATGACAACTTGAAACTAATAGAATTTTCTGAGTGTTGTCTGGAAGCAAATATATAGCAGTATTCTGAGTGTATTTCCTTTGTATTAATAGCATAAAAAGAACACCTTGTATGTAGTGCTAGTTAGTTTCCTTCATATTGT